>PVJS01002672.1:0-82144 GCA_004027185.1 Glis glis
GGGACTGAATTAGTGGTTGCTCCGATCCTAAGACTCCAGCTCTTAGACCGTTCGACCAGCTACTGGTTCCTCTGACTCTCCACGTGCAGTCAGAACCTGGGACTACATTGCTTCAAACTGTAAGCCCATCTGATAAATCCCTTTTTCAAATATACTCATTCTGTGAATTCTGTTAATCTAGTGAACCCTGTCCAATACAAACCTCAACCAGATGTCAAGCTCATGGAAGAGAAGAGATGGAAGGAAATGTGAGTCTGTTTTTAATAGGAGCAGATAGATTTCAGCAGAACAGGCTGCTGAAGCTGAGCAGAGAGCCTGGCGGCCTCCCCCCTTATGGAAGGCAACCTATGCTCTGCATGGAGTATGCACTTCGATGGGTGGTTCTCAGAAACCATGCTTCTCTTCTTATTTGAACAAAGACATATATATACGAGAAAACAAGGTTTGTCTTGCACCCAGGAGAAGTGGTTTTCACAAAAGTTGCTATTATGCCACATTTCCCTCTCTTTGCCCATCAGTGGGCAGGACTCCCAGAATGAACTGTTCCAGCCAACACGGTTGGAGCTATTTTTAAAGGGAAATTGGTAATGGTCTCCTCTGCATGGGTTTGATCAGATATCCTAACAGAAAATAATCACCATGAGCATGTATAGGGTCCCTTTGTTGAAAGGTAATATATCTAAAGTCAAGCTAAAATAATTCAATTTCTGTAAAGGAATGACAGACTCACCCACAGAATCTGTGTTGGAAGAGAAAGAACCAATATCCGATCCAACCTTGTCACTCTGGAATGAAGAAACAGGATCCTAGAGATCTGTGCTAGCGTAGCAATGCCCTGGGGTTCTTGCCGGCTAGACTATGCATTGCTCACAGCTGCTAAGACTTCAAAGTAGAATCAAAGACAGTGTGTGTGTGTGTGGGGGGGTGTTGCACATTGACTTCTCAGTTTTTCATTAGACTTCATTACGTATTGGCCAAGTTCTGCTGAGCATCTCCCTGGTAGGCTGCCCGGTGCCTTTGGTAGAGGGAGGCGATTGGAAATGTGCCAGCATTCACAAAGGGCCTATCACATTCCAGGTACAAGGCTGGGCTCCAGAGGCTCAGGGGGAGAGAAACTGAATCACTGTTCCCAGGAGGTTCAGAAAGTGAAAATTGAAAAATGCCCTAATGCCCATCATTTCCTGAATTAGATTCTTGACAAACCAAAGGGATGTTTTCAATATAAAGCTTAAGAAAAAAAATATCAGGCATTCCTTCAATGGCTCTCGATTCTACAATTCAGTTGAGTGATTCCATGGGGACTATTTCGTGCAAAGCTGTTCTCTTTAGCAGTGAGGACCACCACTGTCCCTTCACACTGCTTGTGGTGGCCTTGTTAATATCCCTTCCACCTTGAGTCCCATTGGGCCACATGTATAGGGAATGAGGAACAAACTTCTGTGGGTGCTATGAACCATCCCGGCCTGTGGGTATCTTGGGGTGGTGGGCAACTCAGTGGTGTATTCTCATCCATTTGTTTTCTTTAAATGAGACATCCTTCCAGCACCAGTCAGTCTTCCTTCCCTAACCCTTAGCAGCAAAGCTCCTCCAGCATTCTGTATATTTCCCTTTTGGTACCTTCTCACTTTTCATTAAATTCTTATCTGTGGGTGCATCTGGCTTGATTTTCAGGAAGATCATGAGTTGCCCAGGGATGGCATCTGCAGCAGGTGGCTTAGGACCCAGCATATGGCAAGTATTCAATAGCTATTGTCTTGAATGAAGATGAAGACGTTAATTTATTATTTCCAAACAGGCACACTTCCTCCATTATATATTCATTAAGCCACAGTATGAATGACAAGACCAGGGACAACGAGAAGCCACACAGGAAACGACCTGTTCACCGGTGGGAAGAATTGGCAGCGACTTCATATGGTAATTGTCTGCCCCTATTAAAGTGATTAATAGATTTATAAGTTTTCTTCTTCCTCCACGCTTGATTGAAAAGAACATCTTACAGAGCCTGGGAGACCTGACAGGGAGCCAAGTAGTCACCCTGAGATCACAGAAGCCCCTTCCAGAGCCAGGAATTCAGAAAGTCAATTAACATTCCTGCTGGGTACCCTTCACAGGAAGGGGTATTTGCAAAAGAAAAGTCAGTCTTACAATGGACTGGGATGCATAGTAATTTCCAGAAACAAGTGCAACATGGGGTGGGCTGCAGCCGCAGGACACTTTCATACTGTAGCAGGAACCTTCGTGCTTTTCTTTACTGTTGGCTGCTGGAATTTGGAAGGAGCAGAGACCTGGAGAATGAAAAACGTGTGAACCTGGGGACCCTGCCGGTTTGTGATGGATATGAAGGGATGTGTTAAAAGTGGCAGGAGGAAGTTCAAGTTGGCAAACCGCAGAACCACTGTGGGGAAGCTGATGACTCAGATTCTAATGGGAGATGACTTGGAGTTCCTCCTACCGTGAAAGATGAAAGTGGTAAGTGATGTTCTTATCTTACACCCAAACTGTATTACTGGCTCAGCTTTTGGTACTCTCAAGTTCCTAATGCCTGTGTTTTCTTTCTCTCCCAATTTCACTGTGTGTGTGTGTGTGTGTGTGTGTGTGTGTGTGTGTGTGTGTGTTACTGGGGATTGAATCACCCAGGGGGCATTCTACCTCCAAGCTACATCTCCACTCCTTTTTATTTTTTTAATTTGAAACAGGGTCTCACCAAGTCGCTGAGGGTCTCACTAAGTTGCTGAGACTGGCCTTGAACCTGCGGTCCTCCTGTCTCAGTCTCTCAAGTACTGGGATATGGGTAGGACCATCACTCCCGGCTTCTATGTCGCATTCTAAATGAACGAATGCTCAATGATTTTCAGCATTCTCATGCTTTGTTGTTGTTATTGAAGTGGCATTACTTTGCAGACAAGGTTCTGGGATTGCAGGTATGGTTGAAGAGGATTCTGGGATGATTTGCCTTTCCTAGTGCATTTAGCAGACATGTGTTGGTACCTGCTGCCTACAGGGCATGCATCAAAGCCAGGAAAGCCGCATGGTGTAAGATCAATGGCAGCTGCACCCTCATGGGTTCCAGTTTATGGGGAGAAGAAAACATCAGAAGCCTCATCCCAGGAGGTCTCAACACAGCAAGCAGGAGAGGCCAGGTTTTAGGATTCTTGAGTCACTCAGACTGCAGTGGACTGAAGCCCCTCCCATAATTTGGGGTCCAAGAAGCTCAGGTTTCATAGGTACAGAAAGCTGACCCCTGACCTGGACCGAGAGTGGACTTTCTCACCTCCCCTGGAGCTCAGCTCAGTTGCAGAGAGCTGAGGTGCCTGGTCTTGCAGTAGCTGATGAAGACAATAAGCCAACATATCAGTAACAGTGAAGCTTTTCGCCCCTCCCTGTGACAGTGTGTGCTAGAGGCTAACCTGGAACCAACGGCAGCAGCTGAGAAGCAGGCACAGGTGTGGAAGGCAAGGGTCCTCTGTGGAAGAGGGTGGGGCAGAGAGAGGGCTGGGAGTGGACATCGCTGAGCACAGAGACAGAATAGGAGACATGTCTTCAAACTCCCTCCACTCCCAGCTTTAAGGGTACAGCTGGGTGAACTTTTATACAACAACCTTACCCTCTTTGATGGTAAGATTTGTTTTACCTAATTTAAAAAAATATTAATATTAACTGATTCGTGCAGTATACACACTTTTTGTTTGGTGTTTGTCACCCAATATCATGGTTGTGCTTCCTTCTTTAAGTTGCCCTATCAAATTGCATTATGTGAATATGCCCCCATCTATACAAATCGTTACTGATGGACTTTTCAGTTGTTTTCAGGTTTGGCTATTATGAGTAATGCTCCCATGAACACTCATCTGTATACCTCTTGCACACGTGTATTCCCATTTTGGGGGGTTCATACCTAGGATCCAGGTGTTCCTGGGCACATGTAAGCAGATATTTGGAAGGCACTGCCAAAGAACTAGTGGTCAAAGTTCTTGTGACAAGTTCACTCCCACCAGCATCTGAGGGGAGTTCTAGGTTCTTCATGCCTTCACCAAGCTTGTGTTGTCTCATTGATTGACTTTTAATGCTGGCCACTTCAGGGGTAGTATGGCATATTATCCTGTGGGTATAAGTCACATGTGTCTAATGAGCTTTCTATAAGTTTAATGTCCTTTTAGGCATGACCCCTTTAGAAACCATCTATTCAAGTTATGTGTCCATTTTTTTATTGGGTTATGGGTCTTTTGCTTATAAATTTGTAGGATGTCTTCATAAATTCTGCATGTGAATTTTGCAAGTATCTTCTCCCATTTTGTAGATTTTTTTGTACTCTCTTCATAGTATCTTTCGGTGAATAAAATTTCTTAGTCTTAATTTGGTACAATTTATCGATCTTTTGTGTAATAGTTGGTGCTTTTAGTGTTATGTTTTAGAGACTCTGCTGGCTCCAGTGACAGGGAGAAATTTCTCTCTATTATTTTCTGAAGTTCTTAGTTTTACCTTTCACATTTGATCCACATGTAATTCATTTCCCTATATGACCTGACTTAGGGCATCCATTTATTGAAAAGGCTATTCTTTCCCAATCTCAAGATGTTAGAAAATGAACAAAGTAAACTCCCAAAAATAGAAGAAGAAAATAATAAAGATAAAAATAGAAATGATAAGAAAAAGAATAAAAAAGAAAATGATAAGATAAAATGATAAAAATAAATTAATAAGTCACAAAGGCAAAGGTTGTTTTTCTTTAGAAGAAAAATAAAATTAATTTTCTTACAAGAATAATCAAGAAAAAAAGAGATTATGCAACTACCAATACCAGGAATGACAAAGGTAAGGAACATAGAGATACTGTGCACAATAAAATGATAAAGCTGCTATGGCAAATGTATAAATTTGAAATCATTTCAAAATTCAAAATTTGAAAATTTAGATGATATGGAAAAATATTACCAAGTACAAGAGATGGGGCACAAAAAATGAAAAATCAGAATAATCAGAATATTATATATTTACTAAAGCAATCTCCAGATTTACACTGCTTTACCAGTTAATTCTTCTAAACATTTAAGAAAGAAATACCAACAATCTCGTAGGCCTTTCAGAAAACCCTAGAAAAAAGAGAGTGAACCTATTTTTTTTTAGAAAGCACACATGATTTTGATATCAAATGCTGACAAAGACAAGGCAAAAAATAAAATTATAAGCTAATTCTTCTGATAATAATCCCCCAAATCAAATTAAATAATATCACCTACACATGAGTGATATATTAAAAAATTAATACAGCACAGCATTTGACAAAAATGCTGGGTGAGTTTACCCTAAGAACTTATAATCCTTAAATTAAACAAAACTAATAGAAAAGATTAACAAAAAATATATTTTACCTTAATAGCTGCAGAAAAATGTTTACTAAAATTTAAATATTTTATAATAAAACTGCTAACATTCTGAAAATAGAAGGCTTTTCACTTAATTTGATAAAGTTTATCTACAACAAGCTGATACTATGCATCTATTCATTATAGTAAAAGATTGAAAGCTTCATTCCTTAGATCAGGAAAAGAACAATGATCTTCACCATCTCTGCTATCACTGTATCTATTAAATATTTTATTGATATTCTAGATTATTGAATAAGGATGCAAAATATTTAAATGTAAAGATTGAAGAGAAAAGTTGCTATTGTATTATTCAAAGATGACATGATTTCTTATTTAAAAAGTCTAAAAGAATCTATAGTAAAACTATTAAAATTAATAACTAAATGCAACAAGTTCGCTCAATACCATATTAGCAACAGATGGATAGAAAATAAAAATTTTAAGATATCATATACAATGGTTTCAAAAACATAGCCCCTTTACACAAAAAATCACAAAATTACTACTGAAAAAATTAAGAAAATTTTAAATAATGATGGATTAGAAAACTCAATATTGTATAATGTCAACTCTCCTTAAAATGAACTAAGAATCTCATGCAATTCTAATTAAAATCCAAGAAAGTATGTATTTTGTTATTTATTTGGCATGCTGAAATTTGGATTAAGAGCCTATAAACTTCATAGATCAGTTTGAAGGGAATTAGCATCCTAAAAATATTAAATTTCTACTTCATGTACATAGTTTATATCTCATCTTTTAGGTTTTTAGTTTCTCTCAGCAAGCTTTATTTAGAAATTTTAGTATGCAGTTTTCTCATGTATTTTGTTAAATTTATCCCTGGTTACTTTATGTCTTCCACTGATACTTTAAATTGAATCATATATTTTATTCTATTTTCTAGATGTGACCCAAAAAATATAGAATATTAAATTAAAAACAAAATTACCAAGATTGATTAATGAAGAAATTCTGCTATATCTGAGAGGAACTACCAATAATTTTCTTTTATATTATCAAAGAGTACCTCAAAAATTAATTATATTCAATGTGAAATTATTATTGTTATCATTATTGCTATTTAGAAAAAATAACAAAGGTTAAAACTGCATGTGATAACTTTGTTACATATAATTTGTAAAGTTATCAAAACCTTTTCATAAAATTAGATGTATAAAATTGAACTTGATGGAAATAATGGCCAGAAACAATAATTCTCAATGGCAAAAGGTAAATTTCATTCCATATGATGGATCAAATCATCAATGCAAAATTTCCATGTGATAAAATTTATCTCAGGAAAGATAATTTTAGTAAAAAAATGCATAAAATTGTTTAAAAGGCAGTATAAATATGAACAATTGCATAAGTTGCTGAAATACACTATGTACAAATGTGATCAAGGTTCAAGGGAGAGAGACCTTAGAACTACTTGATTAGTCAGACTTCCTCAGTGTTGGTAGGAGCATGAAAAAGTTTTACCCTGAGCATGAAGTCCACACAGTGCTAAGATGGAACCACTAGGCTGGACATGGTTCACAATCCTCCCCCTGCTGCCATTGCTGGTTCCAGATGAAGAACCTGCTGCCTCCTGCCAGACAAACAGGCAGAGAAGAGAGCTGGCTCCTACTCTACAACAGGGAATCCGGTCACAACTTGACCTCCAAAGAGGGCAACGGAGTCCCTGTTGATGGTTATATACGCACATGTAGCAGAGAGGAAATTGGAGAAGAACAGGAACTGTCTGTTCCCAGAGGAGGTCTGAAAGAAGCAGACACTGGACAGATGATTAATGGCCTCATCAATGACTCCCAGCCAAGCCTAGGAAGCCTGGGCCCAGGGCCCCTGGGGCCCACACTGGCCATTACTGCCACTAGGAGGGACAGCAGCTTCCTTGGCTAATTTAATGTTCATGTGAGCTCTGACCCCTGCTGATATGTTCATTAACCATCCCTTGGCAGAGAGAGGGCAGTTAGCAGTTAGAAACAGCAGGTAGAAACAGCCACATCTCAGAGCTGAGAATCGCTGTGTGCAAAAGGCCATGCACCGAAAACCTGGAAGAGACTTGTGGGAGGCCACACTGCCCTGAGCAGACCCTTTAAAACCCACACTGTTTTGCAGAGGAGGACTCTGAACCAAAAGGTTCAATCCTCCAGACCCCACAGCCAATTAGTGGAACAGCCAGGACAGGAGACCAGGCCATCAGTCCCAGGCCTGAAGTGTCCCCTCCTTTCATCTTTGCTGTCTTTGGGAGTCAGAATCCTGAGACAGTGCTTTTTTTTTTTTTAGACTGAGTAAAAAATGAAACACAGGCATATACAAGTGCATATGCATTCTTTCTGTTCCACAAACACACACTTTTTCTAACACACATCACACTTTGTCACATATACAGATGCAACAATGATTCATATAATACAAAATCAATTCAAAGTGCTACTGCATTCACATCTTTTATCATAATGTATTTCCTCAATTCACATTCATGAAAAGTACAACGATCCCATATGAATCTCCTCCAGATTGATATTATAAAAGGGATTTTATTGAAAATGTGTAGGAGCCGCACTCCTAATGCTTACTCATTTCTAACTCCCCCTTCTAAAAGAAACAGGGTAAACGTAGGTGAAATGCAAGAACATCCAAGAACTGCTTCCTTTCCCCAGTCTAAGATAATTAGAATGTCCTTGTGGATTCTGCTCAATAGCCCATCTGTATGGTAAGTAGTGAACACCTACACAGCTTCCTGAAAGGTGGCGAATGCTATATTGACTGTTGCTTGCTAGCACAGGCATTATACCTGCAAATTACCATGCAAATGAGCACAGGATGCACAGGAGAACACAATCACCCCATTAAGAAGGAAATCCGGAACTCCTCTCCATTCGAATCTTTGTTCACACCACAAATTACTTTGAATGCATCTTTTAAATGGAACAAAGGAACAAAGTCACAGATGTTCTAATTATTTGCCTCTTAGAATCGACTGTCTTCCAGTATCGACAGAGGAGTCCAAAACGACTGTCATCTTTCTTTGCAACAAGCCACATTGAGTCCAATTGCATCAGAAGACCCTTGGGCTGCACAGTCTTAGCTTGGTGGGCATTGTTTTCCAGCTGAGATCAGCCTCAAACAGGCTTACAATTGCGAAGGTAACATTAAATCAGCCAGGAACCATAGCCTGTTTCCTAGATAGAATTTGTACTGCTTCTGAAGTAGGGGTGAACTAGACAATGAAGTTCAGCAAGTTGTTCATATTGATGATCTAGCAGTGTGGCGTTGTTAGACAAATAACAATTTTAAGTAATATTTTTAAATCACAAGAATTTCTATAGAATCCATTGTTAACCACCAACCTGATGCATAAGCAAATCATAGTTTGTAAAATTCAAACACAAGGCTTTATAGTTACCTTAAATTGGTCGCATAGACCAGGTTCACTGGGGACTAGATCTGAGATAGAGATTTAAGTGCCTGGCTAGTTGGGGATGATCCTGGGAGGTCAGGTAGCAGGATTGTGCAGAGGAAGAAGGTGACCTGAGGTCATCCAAGCACACAGCAGTGACCTCCACTGAGCCCAGGGGACCTCAGAAGCTGGGATGGTCCTTCAGAGGTGCCCTTCTGCTTATGAACTGTGAAGGAGAGGCCACCTGACAACCCTCAGAGTATGCTCCTGCCATGAGACTTAGCAGTTGAACAAAAGACCCAATGCCGCCAAGCACAGCCACTGAGAACCACCAACAACAGTAAAAAGAATGACCATAAGAAGAGCTTATCGAAAATGTATACCTGTAAGGTCCCAAACAGGCCATTCCACAGTCCTTTATTGCACCAATCATTCTATAAGACATTCCCATAAATGTATTCCTAGGATGACTATAACAAAAGACTCCAATTGAGTAGCTTGGAACAACAGGTAATGCACCAATAAAAATAAAAAAGAAAGGGAAAAATGACATATATTTACTCTCTCCCAGTTCTGGAGGTCAGAAATTCGAAATCAAGGTATCTGCAGGGGCAAGTCTTTCTGAGGGCTCCAAGAGAACCAAGAGAAGAGGCTGAAATTATTAGAATTTAGAGAATTAGATAAGGTTGAAAATTTTGGACCTACTGGTGCTGGTAGCTCTATAGCTTTGAAGGTGGGAGCTCCTGACATTAACATTTAGCGTCTCAGAAGTGGAGGTGCTGTCCTCTGTGTCAATATCTTTAGGGGTACACTGGAGCTGGTTTGGAGAGTGTAAGTAAAAGCTGGAAACTGCAACCAGCAGGCTCTGCCATTGTGAAAGGGTGTAGCTGGGGTGTGTAAATATGGAGGGTTAATTCCTCCTTGCACACCAGCCTGTGGAGTCCTTCTAGCGCCCCCTGTTGGCAGAGTCTAACAGGGAGCAACTGGAAATGCAGATTAATAGTTTGCAGAGATCCATCCTATGGTTCTCAGCACCACAAAACGGAGTCGAGAAGTGAGAGTTTGGAGCTACGAGATGCTGACTTAATGAGTAAGTGGTGGATATGGAGAAAACCGCTGCATGAAGTGAGAGGCAAGGATTTTACCCAGGTCCATACAATCTAAATTTAGCTATTGCCCACTTGATTTGTTTATTGGTGCATTGTAACCATACATCTTGATGAAGACAGAGGGTGATAGAGGCATACATGTACACAGCACTCAATGAGCTCTCCCCCAGTTCCCGCCCTATTCCCTCCCTCCTCCTTCCCATGCTCAGCACAGTGATTGGCTTTGATAAGTTTGTGTATGTACATCATGTCCATTGAGGTGTTTCCCTCTATTCCCCTCCCATCTCCCTCAGTTAGGTGGCCTGCTTCACTCATCTAAGGTTTCTCCTCCTTTGTTTGGAGTCCCTCTTATGTCCCATTCTCCCTAGCTTCCACATATTAGGGAGAAGATCCAACTTTTCACTTTTTGTGACTGACTAATCTCACTTAGCATAATGTTCTCCAGTTCCATCCATTTCCCTGCAAATGATATAATTTTGTTTTTCTTTATGGCTGAGTAGAATTCCATTGTGTACATATCCCATAGTTTTGTAATCCATTCATCTATTGATGGACATGTCGGCTGGTTCCATAGTTTGGCAATTGTGAATTGTGCAGCTACAAACATAGATATGCATGCATTTCTCTGATAGTTTTGTTTCCATTCCTTTGGGGAGTGGTATAGCTGGGTCATATAGTAGGTTCATTCCCATTCTTCTGAGGATCCTCCACGCTGTTTTTCAAAGTGGTTGCACTAATTTGCAATCCCACCAACAATGTATTAGAGTTCCTACTTCTCCACAGCCTCGCCAGCATTTGTTGTTGGTTGTGTTTTTAACGATTGTCATTCTAATTAGGGTTAGGTGAAATCTCAGGATAGTTTTGATTTGCACCTCTCTCTGATTGCTAATGATGTTGAACATTTTTTCATACATTTACTTGTCATTTGTATTTCTTCTCTTGTGAAGTATGTATTTAGTTCACTTGCCCATTTTTTTTACTTTCCCTTTAAACAGATGTTTAGAAATAGGTGGATGTGTTTCCACTTTCTTTCTTACAATCATCATAATCTAAGAACCAATATTGGAAGAATAGCAATTTATTATAAGCAATGAAAGCAAAGCCTTCTTCACGATAGCTCTAACTGCACAACTTTGGACCATAAGTAAAGAGTCCATTGTGCTCCCTTAAACCATCTATATTTAATGTTGGGACTTAGTGAAAGAAATGTACGAATAGAGGAATGTGACCAGAAAACTCCTGGCCTCAAAATTAAAAGGCAAACACAGAGTACAGAAGCATAGTAAAGTCAATTAGCTCTTTTTCAATCAAATAAAGATGAGAAACAATTGAATTTAGGATTGCAACATGTGAAATTAAGTTAATAATCTAGAAGCAGATGAAATGCTCCTGTGACAAGAAGCCAACTAAGAAAGTCCTTCAGTAGGGACTGAGGGAATGTCAGCATCTCAAAATATCGACTGGGTTTCTTCACGTCAGCAAGAAAAGACTGCTATACCTTCGCTCTGTTCACAGATATTTTCTTGAAACATTTAAGCTGAAGGTTTGTAAATCAAATCACATTTTGCTTACACCTCCATTCTGTCTACAGGCATCTCCATTTAGTAATGAATGACCTAGTCACCATGCCATTGTTAAAAGTCCTATGCAAGCATGATTTTCAAGAAACTCCAGTTACTTTCTCTTTCCTACACAATCTTAAAACAGGACATTCATGAAATTGGCCCACTTTCCTGTTGTTTTCTCTACTTTATAAGCTTTAGAGACACTGAGGACTTTTCTAATTTTGCGGAATCCTAGCTGAGAGTCCATCATTCATTTGTTTATGGCAATTCACAACAAGAAAACAATCACAGCTTTTGCATACAAGAAAAGAGAGAGGCTGTCAAGTTTGTTCAGCTGCTGTGACAAAACTCTGTAAACTGGTGGCTGATAAACAAGAGACATTTATTTCTCACAATCCTGCAGGGTAGAGCCCTAAGCCAAGGCAGATTCAGTGTCTGGTAAGAGCCTGTTTCTTGTTCACAGATGACCCCTTTTTGCTGAGCCATCATGTGGTAGAAGGGGCAGAGCGGTTCTCTGGGGCTTCTTTTAGAAAGATGCTGGCGTAGTCTGTTTTCTGTTGCTATAACAGGATACCTGAGACTGGGTAATTTATAAAGAAAAGAGGCTTACTTAGTTCACACTTCTGGTGGCTGGGGAGTTTGAGATCAAGTGGCTGCATCTGGTGAGGGCCTCATGCTTCAATTCATGATGGAAATCAGAAGGACAAGTAGACGCGTGTGAAAGAGTGAGAACATGAGGAATAGACTCAGTTCATAGCAGCCCACTCCCACGGTAACTTACCCAGTCCACAAGAGCAAGAATTCATTCATACAAGAAAGGCACGACTCCATCCATGAGACTCCGCCCCATGATCCAGACACCTCCCACCTCCCACCAGGCCCCACCTCCCAACACTGCCATGGGGAGGAATTAAACTCAACATGAGTTTCGGTGGGAACAAACCATATTCAAACCATTGCAGGCACTAATCCCAATCACATGGGCTCTGCCTTCATTACTAATCACCTCCAAAGGCCCCGCCTGTTGGTGCTAACACACTGGGGGTTAGGGCTTCAACATGTAAGCTTTGGGGAGACCCAGAGTTCAGTCCATAGGCGAGGGCTTAACTGAGGCAGGCAGGGAGGAGGACCCTCTGTTTAATTTCCTGACTTCTGCATACAATGAACACTTGGTCTTGACTCTCTACAGAATGTCTAACTCCTGCTTGTCTCTAACCCAGAACATGAACCCTGACCATCAGCAACCATGTACTACCATCACAGCCACTGCAGTGGGCTCTGGGCTCTACTTCCAGGATTCCCACTGCTGCCTCCGTCCATTCATCTGGGCCCCTGACCTGGCACCCAGAAACCAGGTGAGAAGAGGAAATACAGGCTTTGGAACTAGGCAGAAAAGGACTCACACTCTTGTATTCATGACTTTCTACTCTGAAATCTCCCTTAGCTGTTGCTATTTTCAGAACAAAAGAGAATGTGACAAGAACAAGCTTGGGTGGTTTTTACTGGTATTCAGTGAGGCTGGGTGCAGCTGTCTAGCACACAGTAAGTGTTGAGCAAACAGCTTTCTCAACTCAGCGGAGTGATGTGGTTACTGCGGCCCCTGGATGAACAAAGTCTCACAGACAGCGGGAAGGAAGCCTTCAGACAGTGTGGCTGATAACTCTATCTCTGAAGAGTTATCAAAGGAAGTGTTGGTATGAAAATCCAGGTGTGGCCAGGCGTGGTGGCGCACGCTTGTAATCCCAGTACTTTGGGAGGCAGAGACCAGAGGATCCGGGTTCGCGGCCAGCCTCAGCTCTCTCTCTCTCTCTCTCCCTGTCTCTCTCTCTCTCTCTCTCTCTCTCTCTCTCTCTCTCTCTCTACTTAGTGAGGCCGTCCACAACTTTGTGAGACCCGGTTTCAAAATAAAGTATAAAAAATAGGGCCAGGGGTGTAGCGCGGAGGTAGAACACCCATGGGTTCAATCCCCAGTACCGCAAAAAAAAAAAAAGAAAGAAAATCCAGGTGTGTTCATTGGCAAGTGTACACACCTGAACCCTGGCTTGGCAGGGCTAGTCATGCATGGAAACACTAGAATGAAATGTGGAGACCATCTGTGCCCATCATCATCGTCTCCTAACCAGCAGGAGTGACTTCCGTAGACTGAATGGTCAGCATGTGTCAGACAAGGGCCGGACATGCACGAGCTCATTTAGCTCCCACAGCAACTCTGAAAGGTGAGAATGATCCCATTGGTGTGTGGTGAAGCAACCAGGCTCAGGGCCATCCAACCAACCATAGACCAACCATCCAACTTTAGAGACACTTGAGATTTTTCTAATTTTGTGGAACCATAGCAGAGCCCATCCATCCAACCATGCAGCCAAGACCAGAACTAAAGGTGGTCCCAGGTTCTTTCTGCCTTGCTGCAAAATCCTTTGAGCCTCCTGTGTGTATCAGATCTGTCATGATTATTATTTTCCAGGGGTGGATCCGGAGTGCCTAACTCCAGGCTGGTGTTTCTTTTTCAGTCAAAATGAGGATCGAGTGAGAATGAGAAGCTGATTCCATGCAGATCACCTACCTGCCTGCAAAACAACACAACAGACAAATAGACAATGGGTGCATACATATACAAACATATTCATGGCAGCTGTGAGCTGTGAGCTGGGGGATTCAATGGATGCACTTTTGGCGATAAAGCCTGACAATGTTACACTTAGTGAATTTGTATGTACACAGAATCCCCTTCCTTGTCCAGTATTAGAGACCTGGGGTCGGCATCCTCTCTAGCAGCAGATGTGGTGTGAGTATGAGGAGAAAGAGGTCCATGCAAGGAAAAGTAAGAAAGAAGGGGAGGATGCATGCCACGAGGCTGGTCGGCTGAGCTAACCGTGGGATCTGTGGGCTGAAAACAAGGTTTGAGCACATTGGTCTGAGAACAAATGGCTTCAGTGCATTTTATCTTAGTGTCCTGAGATAAGGATGGTTGACAGGAAGAAGCTTCATGCACTGAAAAAGCTTAATGAATTTCTTTTTCCTTTTAACACAAATGGGAAAACCCTTGTCTTTGTGCATTCATGTAGCTAAAACCAAATATCTGAGGCTGGGTAATTTATAAAAGACAGAATTCTAAGGACACCTAATACCTTTCACAAGGCAGGAGCACCATGGTCTAATCACTTCCAAGAGCCCCACCTCTTAAAACTACCCCATTGGCAACACCTGAGTTTTGGAGGGGACAGTTCAAGCCATAGCAGTGGTTCATCAGCAGAGTTCAGACAAATGAAACCCAGGTCAGAATGAGGTAGGATGGACAAAATAAAGAAATAGGAGTCAAACATGGAAGAAAAGTGAGACTGTAAAAAGTTAAAAAAAAATTTTTAAATTATTTGGATGATAGTGTATGAATAAACATTTTGTAGAGTAAAAAATACATAAAAAAAGAACTCCATGAATGCCCTCACCTCCACTCCCCATGCCTGATTTCCTCCAGGCCTGATTTCTTAAAAGTTCCAATAAATCTTAGAGAACTATGAGTCCAGTTAGTAAGTAGATATATACTTTGTTAGATTACAGAATATAGTTTTAGACTGATCAAAAGAAGTCTGGAGAAAAATATTGTTCAAAGCCCAGTGATATAGGTATAGTCCAAGTGCTGTCCACCAACTAAATAATTTCAGCCTGAAGATTCTGAGAACAAGACCACTGCCACCTGCTCCGTGCTCCATGATCAAAGGAATCAAACTCATTAGGCTGAAGCCTCTCAGGCTCATCATTTGCAAAGTTTCCTATAAGAGAAGAGCCATGCTCCCCTGAAAAGCATCTCAAAAGCATCTCTTACTCTGGAGATGGCCCATATTCTCTCTCTCTCTCTCTCTCTCTCTCTCTCTCTCTCTCTCTTTTTTTTTGTGGTTCCAGGGATTGAACCCAGGGGCGTTCTACCCTGTCCCTATTTTTTATCCTTTATTTTGAAACCAGGTGTCATTAAGTTGCGGAGGGCCTCACTAAGTAGCTGAGGCTGGCTGCGAACCCAGATCCCCCAGTCTCCACCTCCCAAGTACTGGGATTACAAGCGTGCGCCACCACGCCCGGCTCCATATTCTCTCTTGAATGTGTATTTCTTGCTTTCCTATAAAAGTGTTTGTGTCTCTGACCAGCTCGTGCTAAAATTAATTTCTGTCCTGTAAACCAAGGACTCCACTAGTCCTGAGTTGCATATCCCTCTCTCCCCCACTGGGAACTGCTCCGGACCCTTTACAAAATCGACCCTTCTCCCATGACCAGAAGACCAACACAATGAAAAGCCAGATATTGATTGGCTTCAACAAAGAAACCTGTATGCATTGATGGATTAAAATTGCTCCCCATGGATACACTTTCACTGTCTTATATACGGCCTGGAAATCGATGGGCACTATACTTCACTCGCCAGGATGTCTTTAAGCATAATTAATTAATCAGGGCATTGAGCTGCCAGAATGAAACCCACTTTTCATTACTCCTGTTCTTAAAAAAAAAAAGATTAAAGAAGATTTAACGATTGCAAGAGTTTTAAGGTGACTGTATTTTATATAATATATTCCATTCTGTGAAGATAACTGGTTTCATTTGTTTGATGTTCTCGTTTTTATACTACTTTCAAAATGTGTGCTCAAATTAAATGATAAAACTGAAAAGTCAACATTCTTTCAATTCCAGAAAACACTGAAATTATAATTATGATCTCGTGGTTCAGGCTTATTCTTCTGAATTTTTATCATGGTTATGAACTACAAGAATTAATAATAGAAATATTATGCTACTGGGTTCTCCTTTTTAAACCTTTGTGCTAGAAGTCCAGTGAAATGTTCGAATCAAGGGTAACTTACTTACCTTCCTGCAGCCTCTGCAGCTAACCAAGAACCTGGCCCAGTGAAGAAGAAAAATGATTAAAAAATACTGTTAATCTAACATAAGTACAAAAAGGAAAAGAAAAACATATAAAACAGATTGGGTACATACCAGCCATAAAGGAAATTGATATATTTAAACCCCAAAACATCAGTAATTGCATTAAATGTAAACAGAATTTTTTCATAATTAAAAGCTAAAAGTATCATCAAAAGTATATAAGCAAAAAGTACAGTACCTCATGAATAAATTAGGTCCTGCTTCACAATAGAACATTGTGTTGACAGTGGAAACACAATCAATGTAATGCAATATTCTAAGAGAAAAAATAAGGAAACTCAGATGCAGAAATGGCATTTGGTGTTATTTTTATAATAAAAATTATAAATAGCTAATAAACTAAGACTAGAAGTCATCTTTTTCAATCTAATAAAAGCAACTACAAGAAAAAGTACAAAAATATTACACTCAATGGGCAAAATGTTGATTTTTTTTAAGATGGATATGAAACAAAAATGCCTTATAACACAAATTCTCTTCAACATGGTATTGGGATACCCAGGCAGCACAATAAGGCAAGAATAATAAAGAAAAGAAAAAAGATAAGAACTAGGAAGGGAGATGATATGATTTTGTAAATAAGAATTTTTTGGATGGGAAAAAGTTCCACAAATAATTCATTAAAGTTTATAGAAAAACTTAATAAAATTTAGATCATTAGGACCCAATATAAAATTACTTATTTTTTGTGGCACTAGGAATTGAACCCAAAAGTGCTCTACCTCTGAGCTAAAACCCCCAGACCCTTTATTTTTTATTTTGAAACATGATCTCACTAAGTTGCTGAGGGACTAGCTAAGTTATTAAGGCTGACCTCGAACCTGCAATCCTTTTGTCTCAGCTTCCCAGGAAGTGGGATTATAGGTATGTGCCACGAAGCCCAGCTTTTTTTTTTTTTTTTTTTTTTTTTGCGGTACTGGGGATTGAACCCAGGGGCGTTCTACCTCCGCGCTACACCACCAGCCCTATTTTTTATACTTTATTTTGAAACCGGGTCTCACGAAGTTACGGAGGGCCTCACTAGGTAGAGAGAGAGAGAGAGAGAAAGAGGGAGAGAGAGAGAGAGAGAGAGAAGAGAGCTGAGGCTGGCCACGAACCTGGATCCTCCAGTCTCCGCCTCCCAAAGTACTGGGATTACAAGCGTGCGCCACCACGCCCGGCCAAGCCCAGCTTTTTAATCAATTTTATTTCTATGTGCCAACAGTAAAAGCTTACAAAATGAAACTTTAAAAATCAGTTATAGTAGCAAAAAATAGAAACTTCTTAGAAATTCTAGGAAAAATGCCTAACAAGAAGTATGTAAGATTTTAATAAGGAGAGATATCAAACATCTTTTTTTTGTGTGTGTGTGGTACAGGGAATTGAACCCAGAGGCATTCTACCTCTGAACTACATCCCTGGCCCTATTTTTTATACTTTATTTTGAAACCAGTTCTCACGAAGTTGCGGAGGGCCTAAGTAGAGAGAGAGAGAGAGAGAGAGAGAGAGAGAGAAACAGGGAGAGAGAGTGATAGAGAGAGCTGAGGCTGGCCGTGAACCTGGATCCTCCGGTCTCCGCCTCCCAAAGTACTGGGATTACAAGTGTGCGCCACCACTCCTGGCGCCTCAAACATCTTTAAGATATAGTAAAAGAAGACCCAAATAAATGGAAACCAACAGTTGATACAGTCAGTTTGTAAAGATCTTAATTTTTCCCAAAGTTATTTATAGTCAATGAAATCTCAACTAACATTGCAATAGGATTTTGGAAAATATAAGATGAATTTAAAATTTATGTATGAATTGCTACAATTTGGATGTTGTTAAATTGTTTGTTATATTTTAATCCCCAATAGATATTTTAATTCTCATATTATTAAATGTTATTTATATCTATGCACACATTCTCACTTTCTTTGCTCTTATTTTCCTCTTACAGCAGGGTCTTTATGTTAAAGGCTTGGTCTCCAGGGTAATGCTACTGGGAGGTGGTAGGACTCTTAGGAGGTGGGGCGCAGTGGGAAGTTCTTAGGTCATGGGTGGGCACCATCCTCTTCCTCTTTTTCTCTTTGCTTTTTAGTTGTGGGGTGCGTAGTTTGTTCTACTACATGTTCTGCCACAGTATGCTACCTCATCAGAGGCCCAAAGAAATGGGCCCTCCTGATCATGAACTGGAAACTCGAAAACTGTGAACCCAAATAAGGCTTTTCTCTTGATAAATTCACTGTCTTGGGTACTGTTTATAGTGAAGGAAACTTGACTAGTATTGGAATCTTGAGAGATTTGAATATGAAGATACTCAAACAAGAATTAAGAGATGGAAAACATATCTAAATCATTATTATAAAGTCATGGTGACCAAGACTATGACATTGGTACATGTTGAGACTAAAGATGAGGAAAGAAAATTGTGCGTAGAAAAAAAAATACATAGAGGGACCCTTTGCAATAAGCCAAGGAGGACACTTAATACCAGTGAAAAAGTGGTGTCCTTTGATAAATCCTTTCAGGATAATTAGATATCCATATGGAAAAGTATACATAAAATCAGAGTTCTACCTCACATGCCATATAAGAGAAACTTATCTTGAGGTGGATTAATGTCATAAATCAAAAGGAAAATCACAAAGCACATAGACAATTATACAGACAAACATCTTTATGAAGTTGGGGACAGAGTAGGGTTTCTTTGACAAGACAAAAAAAAAATGCACTGATCATCAAGTCTGCCTACATTAAATCTATACATTCATGTTTACCAGAAGACCTGATAAAGAGAGTACAACAAAGGCCCAGGTGTTTCCCCGGTTTCCTGTGTGCTGGCCTGGCTGATTGTTATTTAGACCACAAATTGGGAGGCAGAACAGAGAATGATGAAGACCAGAAAAAGTGAAAACCTATGGATTTGGTTTGTACATGGTTTTTGTTGTTGTTGTTGTTTTGTTTTGTTTTGTTTTGCGGTACTGGGGATTGAACCCAGGGGCATTCTACCTCCGAGCTATACCCCCAGCCCTATTTTTTTTATTCTTTGTTTTGAAACAGGATCTCGCTAAGTTGCGGAGGGCCTCACTAAGTAACTGAGGCTGACCACGAACCCGAATCCTCTGGTCTCAGCCTCCCAAGTACTGGGATTATAAGCATGCGCCACCATGCCCGGCTCATGGTCTGTACATGTTGAATTGAGAGTGCCATGGGATGCCCAAGTGAGACCTGACCTCTTGCAAGAAGACTTCATGCCTGAGACCCCATGGCTTTTGCGGAACTGACTTGCCCCATGATGTGATTCTTCCCCATCCTCCCCCCGTGGCCTCATCCACTCTTTGTCCTGTCACCTGCATGCAAGTGGCTCTCTGCTCTACCTCTCCTGCCTAGACTAGCTATCTCTCAGCACATACCCTCTGCCTCTGCTCACTGGACCTTTAGCTCCTCAGACACCTCATTTGAAAACACAATTATTCTCCCTCCCAAACCCAATCTTCCACATGCCTTCATGTTGAATGAATTCTCTACTCATAGAGACCTAAAACACCAAATCATATTTAATTCTTTCCTCTCCTTTCCCACTTTCTCCCATAGCCAATCAAACACGAGGCTTTGAGAGTGCTCTATATGGTTAAGTCCACATTTTCTATTCCTTTCATTCCATTCCTACTGCCCACCTTCTAGATAGCCATGAGATCCTTCCTACCATCTCTCTGTCTTCAGCTCATCCATTACCAGACCCTTTATCCTGTGAGTGTAACTCTTTCAGTGGTCAAAAGGGTTTGAGGCAGCTATACCCCAGAGCAAACACAAGACCCTTTTTGAGGAGTCTGGCTGCACCTTCACATACACCTAGATCTGACGTGTGGTCTGTGTTGCTATCGGTCATAATATGTTGCTCTTCCCTCCTTTCTCTTCTTCTGTTCCTCTTCCCAGGTACCACATCCCCCCAGATGTTCTCCCTTTTGCATTCTTAAATTCGATTTACTTTTTGATAATCTTACTTGAGTGTCTCCACTCAAACCACCCCAGCTCTAGTTGCCCTCCTCTGAAATGCTAGACTAGGTGACCCCTCGCTTGCAGAATCACCTGGGTTAGTGACCTGGCTGCAGTTTCCCTGTGCATGTTCTAATCTTGACTCACTAGATGGTGAGCTGTCTGTGGCCAGAGATATCAGGTCATGTTACTTTATAACCCTCCTAGGATTTAACAGGGTATTTCTCATATACTGTATGATAAGTAATTATTTAGTGAAGAGTGGATGTGCTGTCAAGTCCTCTGAGCATCACATTTGACACAAAGGTGATTTCAAGTGCCCTGCTTTAAAAGCATCTCGTCCCAGGTTTCCATATCTTGTGCATGTACACTTCACTGATGAGCACATGTCAGATTGTAAAGGTTTCAAGAAATAATCTAAGAACACTCAACTTCTTCCCAATGTGGAAAGAAAACACCATAATTGGGATATTTGTCATTGCCAAAAACCTACTCAGAAGTCCCAAGAAATTATGAATTTCAAGGTTCTTGAGATGATTAATATTTCAGTGTTCTTTGGTGGATGATAATACCTACTTTTAAAATAAGAAAATAAACTATTTGGTACAATCAACAGAGAAAAGATGACAAAAGTGAAAAAGCTATGGAACATGGACTGGAACTGCACCCTGTATCTAATCTCACCCTCTCTGTTCCTTCTCTGGAAGGAAAATGCTTCCTGCAATAAGCAAGGTTTGGGTTGGCCATGCCTAGTTATCTAGGGAGTCAGGATAGGTAAATAATTAGAAAGTGGAAAGTCATAGATTCTCTGGAAGATTCATATCAGCCATTACTTCTGATCTCGCCACATACATTTATCACCTAGCAACACCCATCCAGTCTCACTCCTGTACTGTGGAAGCTGTGTCAGTGTACCTGAAGGTGTTTCTTACCCCGTGAGCAAATCAATCAGGTGTAGAATTCAGTGTTCTCACATGCCAGTGGTCCTCTTGTCCACCCCTAGGGGAAGGGCCCACATTGCATCCTCTTTAACTCCAAGGAATCAGAGCACATCTGGTTAGTTTGGGGTTTCTCCTGCAAGGGAAGGGAGTTCAAGCCATCTCTGAGACCTCTGAGGACTTGAGGAGGGAGGGATCCCAGGCTCCTCAGCCATCAGAATATCTTGAGATTCTTCTAGAAGAGTTCAGATTTCCTGGATTCTTCACAGGGAAACCCCATATGTCTACTCAGGCCAACACTTCCGTGTCCCCTAAGTGAAGAAAGGCCCTTCAGTGTCTGGAAGGTTCAAACTCTCCCTAGAGCCCTCAGTGGTAAGGAGGCAGCCTCCTATGACCTCCCTTGGGAGGGCATCAGAGGCTGCACAAGCCCACCCCTTTCCCAGTCACCCACTATCATCCATCAGCTGCTCTAAAGCCTTGAGAGAAGAAACCAACATCTCCTTGGTATTCTGGATTCATCAAAACTGCCCCAGTCTGCCTGACCTTGGAGTGTGGTTCAAGGAACCATGGCCAGCTGGCCCTGGGTGATCAGAAAGGAGGCATCGGATCTGATCCCACAAAATGCGGACCATCCCCTGCCTGTCCTTAGTGGAATCCTCACAGAACCATGGGGCTCTTTCTTATTCTGACTTCGTTTTTATTATCTTGTTACTAGAGCCACAAACTAGGCCTGTTCACAGCAATATGAAAAAGCACAAGGTCTCCTGAGGCTTTGGGGCTGCAGAGTACATAAATGACCAACTCCATCTCATACCAACACACTCAACTACCTTCTTTCACATAAGAAAAGACAGAAGTAAAGCAAGTGAGGCACTCAGTAATGGAGAGCGTAGAAGTTACTAAGGAAGGAAGGAGAGAGAGAGAAAGACAGGGAGAAGATAATCTTCCTCTGAGGAAGATAAAAGAAGCCAGCTCATGTGCAATATCCCAAAAGCCCTGTCCCTTATATAACCCCAATTCCACAGCCCCTTGCACCAAGTTTCCTAAGGGCAGATGTCAGGGGTGAAGATGCAGAGTTGTCCATAGGCATTTTAAGAGAGCTCAGAGGAGCAATGAAGTTCTGTCATAGTTGACACAAGATACTTTGGAACCCTATATAATATAGCAACATGCAGTCTAGAGTTCCTAGGTATCCACAGGCCTCTCTCTTCAAAAGCTTTCTAAATAAAGATGAGTGGATAAAGAAAATGCAACATATACACACCATGGAATTCTACTCAGCATAAAGAACAAAATTACGTCATTTGCAGGATAATGGATGTAACTAAAGAATATTATATTAAGTGAGCTCAGCCAGTCTCAGAAAATCAAGGGTTGCATGTTTTCTCTCATATGTGGAAGCATAGGAGACTTTGGATAAATGTGAAGAGAGACCAGTAGAATAGTTAAAGGGGATTGGGGGAGGGCTTGGAAGGGGAGAAAGGAGAATAAAAGAAGGAAGTAGTTCAAATAATGCTTTGGCAATATATAAAGGTACTACTTCTGCTTTCACTAACATGTATGGGGAGAAAGGAAGAGGTAGCAGAGTGGGATGTGGAAATAAGTACACCAAAAGCTGTGTGCATGTATTACATTGAACCTCACTATGATGTATAATTGCAATGTACTAATAAAAGTATTAAAAAAAGAATATCAATAGGATCTAGTTAAAGCATAGCACCCTCTCCTCCAGGATCCCAATGTCAACTCTGCTTTAGTGTCTCCAAGATGGAGATAGGGCACACTCCCAAGTCTGCCCACTGTCCCCTCACTTCCCATCATGTTGTACAGAACAGTCATTTGGAGTAGGCGATACCTTCAAATTCGAGTAGCTACCTCCCAGTAAAAACAGTTACCAGGCTAGCTGTTCCCAACCCCTATAGGGGTGCTGCATCTTAACCTGCCTTATACTATTCCCCACCACCTTATGGTCCCTATGGCTCTTCATCGCTCACCTGACTTCCTGCTTGCAACCTCCTGAGGACCACATGTTTAATGATGAGTACAACTGATTGGTCCTAACCTTTGCTTCGTCTTCCTAAGCCACCCAGCCTAGACTAGTGTGGTTCCCAATAGCTTTGGAAGAATGCCCTCCATCCCAAGTTCAGTCTGGGTGTCTTATCCCAGGTATTTGAAACCTTTGTCACTATTGTATCAACTTGGACCAGGATGGCTATACTACAAATAGGTGGTAACCCTAAACCTACAGATGCCACCCACCCATATGTGACCAATGACACTCAGCACAAAAGAACCATCAGATAGATACTCTAACAAAGCACCTGCATCATTTCTTGTTGACAAAGACTAATTTTAGAAAGGCAGTAAGCATTAAATCCATACTGGGTATACAGCATCGAGCCCAGACTTTGCAAAGGAACAAAAAAATCTTTTGCAAAAAATAAAGATCTTCAAGACATTGTGTAGCATAGAACCTAAAAATCAAGTTGGCAGGTTTACATCAACAACCCAGGAGATTATCCAGTGCCAATGGCATATATTATGTGAAAATACAATTGCTGTGTATGGGCAGAGGGAAAGAGAGAGACATCAGCCCACACTAAGTGGTAAATTGTGTAAATTGAACAATGTGCTAGAAATCCTCATAGGTACCATATTGGGTAAGAAGAACAAAACATCAGCTCTGTACCCTTCTCTGTGTAAAGGTTTGATAGAGAAAATAGGCCGAGTAGACCATGACAATGACTCAGGGCTAGGACAGTGGTCTTGGGCACAGTAGAAGATTAAACTCACACAATGGGTGGCCCTGATCATTTTCCATATTCTCACCCTTAGTTAGGTAAACAGGGAAAGCTTTGACCTACCCTGTCCTCCATGGAATCCAGAGGGCAGTATCACCCCCGGGAGAGGGGGGAAGCTGACACTTAGAGGAAAAGAAATCTTATATACTACAGACTTGTGGCTCTTCAGAGCTCAGTGCTAACCAACAAAATCTATTCCTTAATATTTAATTTAACTCATTAAATTAAATTAAAATTTCTCCTTACTGGGGTGATAATGAAAGCAAATTAAGAAACACTGATGTAAGCCTTTTTAGAAAAAGTTGGCTAAATCCCTCATAAAAATTAAAAACTTTTATGCACCAAAGGATGCTATTGACAAAGGGGAAAAACAATCAAAAGAACAGGAAAAAATATTTGCAAATCATATACCTTAGGCATATGATATATCATATACCTGATCTAAATCTTATACCCAGACTAGATATAGAAAGAACACTTAACATTCAACAATAAATAATAATAGCCCAAATATGGGCAAAGAATTTGAACAGACATTTCTCTGTAGAACATGTATCAATGGCCAATAAATACACAGAAAGATGCACAATATCATTAGAAATTGATGGATCTGCAAATCACAACCTCAATAAGAAACCACTGCACAGCCACTTAGGATGGCTACAGTCTGAGAAAGAGAAAACAAGCATTGGCAAACGTTAGCAAGGATGTGGAAAAATCGAAACCCTAACAATTGCTGGTGGAGTGTAAAATGTTACGCCCACTGTAGAAAGCATTCGGCAGTTCCTCTAAAGTGGGGAAGCAGGTTATTTCATTTCTAGGTGTATGCCTAAGAAAATTGAAATATGTTCACACAAAATTTTGTATCTATGTTCAAAGCAGCACTACTCATAAGAGCCAATAGTAAAAGCAACCCAAAGCCCATTCACGGATGAATGGATATTGTGGGAAGCTATTCTAAGTCTAAAAAATATTGGCTCAAGGATTTATAGCTTCTTGCTTGCTTTGGCAGAAGACTGCCTTTCTTGAGGGAACTGAAGACAGTGACCTCGATGCCCCTTTGCTATCTAAGCTATTTCCTCCTGTTTTACTGCACCTGTTGCTTGCTTTGCTCAAGGCTGGAAGACGCCCCAAGGAGGGAGCTGAAGACAGCAACCTCTGCTGCTGTTGCAAAACTGCCAGATAACAACTTATCTTCTGAAGCATTTCTAACACAATGCTCTACACCTTAGCCAGAGACGGTTAATGATTTGGTGACCCAGCCTGAATTCTGTAAACCTGTAATAAAAGGAAGAGCTGAGCTTTGTTCAGGCAGTTTGGTTCTCCTGCCTTCTCCCCTCTTACCTTTTGGAGACCAGGAATAAAGTATCAAGAGCATTTTTTCATCCCGTCGTCCTGTGCCCTGCTAGTACAGAGCCCAGCAGACATTTTGTCTAAAATGTCATGTATCCATGAAATAAAATCTTATTCAGCCATAAAAAGAAATGGAACACTAGCACGTGTTATAACATTGATAAGCCTGAAAAACTTCATGCTAAGTGAAAAGAGCCCATCACAACACAACATATGATTCATCTCTACAGAATGTCCGGAATGTCCATTCGTAGAGACAGAAAGCAGATTAGTGGTTAGCAGGGGCTGGGGAAGAGGGCAGTGGAGAGGGAATGCTAATGCATATAAGGTATCTTTTTGTAATGATGAAAATTTTCTGGACCTAAAACAGTTGTTATGGTTATAAACCTGAATATACTCAAAACCACCACTAAAATATATGGTTGTAAGCTGGAATTTTATATGTGAATTAAAATTATTGACCAAATCATTTTCCTGAACAAACTTGGTAAGTGCTCACAGTATCCCTAATAATTTTTTTTGTACTAAGAATTGAACCCAGGAGCATTCTACCTCTGAGCTATACCCCCAGCCCTTTTTATTTTTTGTTTTGAAACAAGGTCTTACTAGATTGCTGAGGCTGGTCTTGAACCCCTGATCCTCCTGTCTCAGCCTCCCAAGTACTGGGATTACCGGCATGTGCCACCATACCTGGCAGCATCCCTACGATTTCGAGGCAGAATGGCACATTGGCATTTCGGCTCTTGGACCCGTGAAGAAAATCAGCTGAATTACAGCATCCCAGTGTCACTTCTCCCCCGATGCTGCTCTATCCTAGACCTGGAAATTTTTTCCATTGAAATAAATAAGCAAAATAACCTTCAGTGGAAGAAGTATTTGGTCAGCTAGGATGTTGCTCTTGCTATCTAATTGTGCAAGGCTTGGTGATTAATCTATTGATTGTTCCCGTCTCCTATGTTAAGCAAGCATGACCATGTCTGATAACTGCTGAGAAGATTAATCGCTGAGCGGGCTGGGGATATTAGGGATGAGTGTGTATGAAATGAGAGAAGAGATGGACTTGGATTTATATGAGGATTAGAGGTGACTGTATTTATTCCGCGGCCATCCTCAGCGAAGGTCCAGTAGGTGACAGTTCATCTTCTATTATATTGCTCCAAAACAGGAAATATTAAGACAAGAAAAAAATGTCATCAGGAAATGATAGGCCTTGAGACCAGGAGGAATCATCTTTGAGGACTACCGAGGCAGGGCAGGCTCAAAGCCACGTAACCCCAGACCTCCAAGGGGCACCCTGCCAGTCCCTCATGCACCACCCTCCAGGAAGGCCAGGGGAGGGTGGCACCTCTCATCCCAAAGCCACTTAGCACCTCCTTGCTACAGGAGATGTGGTAGGTTCCCCCTGAAGCAGCCCTCCATCTTGTATAGCTGGGATCCCTCCCTCTCACTTCACGCCTGGTGCCTCCTGCAGCCCCTGAGTTCACTCCCTTTTGTTCTAGCTTCCCTGGAAAGAAGGGACAGCTGGTCACCCTCCTCCTCTGCATAACAGACCCTTTATTCTGGAAAATGGCTATCCCATGGCTAGAATAAATCCTCCTCCTCCAATTCTTCCTCGTATTCACAGTATGTCAAGGCCTGGAGCAGTCACTGCTCTCTGCAGACACCCCCCACCCCCACCCACCCCCAATCCACCCCTTTTCGTTCAATTTGTGGACACTCCAGTGGGACACTTCTATTTATTGCCTCTCATTATGGGAATGAGCATGGAGACTTAGCTAAAGCCTTCGCTCTGCATTTTAATACCGATCCTCACTAATTCCCCCTCTCTTCCCTCTAAAGGGCTGTGCCTCCTCAGCTCCCCAGCAGACCCCCTTGGGCTGCTAATGAGCAGCTCCTCTTGCTAATTGAACCCCCACTTGCTCCCTCCCTCTGCTGAATATGTCCTGATGGAGGATGTCAGGGTCCCACAGACCCTCAGAATCGTTGAGGAACCCAGGGGAGACCCTGAGATGGAACAATACAGCAAATGTTCCATTTCAAATCTTTTTTAAATCCAAATCTTCTAATACTGAAGTGGAGGGGAAATTCAGCAAAAACGAATCATTCACATGTTTTAGTTTTGTTTTAAATAGACTATAAAAGTCATAATGGGGGGGGGAGTCTCGATTCATTTCACTGATGTTTGAATTATTTCTCAAGGTACTGCAGAGAGTGCGTGCCATCTACTCTAAAATCCTTTGCCCCAGCAAAGCTATCTGAAATATTGCCTGGTTCGTCCATCTATAACCCACTGAGGATGCCTGTAAGCTCTCTCTCTGGCCACCCTTACTTGGCCTGTGTCTTAGTCTGTTTTCTGCCGCTATCACAGAACACCAGAGATAGAGTAAATGATGACAAACAATAGAAGTGCATTGGTTCATGGCTGTGGAGGCTGGGAAGTCAAGGGACCACATCTGCTGTGGACCTTCGATCGCATGGCAAGAAAGAAAGGGACAGAGCCAAACTCTCCTCTTTTATGACTAACCCACTCACTCCATAACTAGCCCACTCCCGTGCCCCCACGACATAGTCACTTCTTCCAGGTCCCACCTCTTCATGCAGTCACAGCGTCGACTAGACTCAGCATAGGGTTTGGAGGGGACATTCACACAGCAGCACAGGGTTTTCTCCACATCATGTCCAGGATGCTGCCCATCACATGTTCCTTACAAAACCAGAGGCGGGTCTTCCTTACACTCACTCCACGGTACCCTACCTTGTGAATTAATGTTTGTCCCAGTGATGTACGGTTTTATTTCAGGCTCAGTGGCTTTTTCTGAAGCTTCTCTAAATCCATGTAATGATATTTCATATCCTAAAGTTGATGTCTTAAGGCACCCTTCCCCCCTCAGCCTTCAGAATCTTTTTCCCCAAATCTCCTAATACAGAAGAAAAGTGGGGGGGAAATGGCAAAAACAAGCCATTCACATTTTTAAAGTTTTGTTTAAAATAGATTATAAGAGTTACAGTGGGCAAAAAAGTCTTGATTCTTTTCACTGTTATTTGGATTGTTTCTCTTCCTTTATTTTATTAGTTGTTATTATTATTACTATTACTATTATTATTATTATTATTATTATTCTGGAGATTGAACCTAGGGGCATTCTACCCCTGAGCTACACTCCCAGCTTTTTTTATGTTTTCTTTTGAATCAGGGTCTGACTAAGTTTCTGAGCATCTCACTAAGTTGCTGAGGCTGCTCTCAAACTTGTGATCCTCCTGTCTCAGCCTCCCAAGTACTGGGATTACAGAGATGTGCCAACACGCCAGGCTGTTTTCTTAACGCCGTTTATCGCTTCAACCTTTGGAATCCCATCAGCACTTGTTTTTTTCAGTGGCCAGCAGTTGGGAGCTCCTTCTTTCATAATGTCTTCTGTTTAGGTTCTTCTTATTTCTACAGTTGCAATAATGGGAATGGCTCCTCTTAACACTAGCTACAAGGACTCAGTCAGGTGCTAGGTTTTACCTGTACAGAATGGCCATGTGGGTGAATTTTCATGCATTCTTTTGCTTTACTGAATCCAAAGTCTCATCTGGCAGTAACTGGCCAGGGATGGATGTCTTCCTTGGACTCCCAGCTAAAGAGAATTTAACTGATCAATGAGGGGATGATACGGGATCATCCACACTGCATCCAGTTGACCAAGCCAATATGCAGCCTGGCTTTGTCTCAGATGCCAGAAAAACTCTATAATTAGATTTTCCCATCCTTGTGGCAAAATAATGGTCAATTGTTTTAAATGTCCAATCACAATGACACAGCCTTTATTGCAGGCTCAGTCCGTATGCTGAGGAATTATATATGGGCATCAACTGCCCACTCCAGATTGTTCTCAATGGTAGGATTTCATCTGAAAATAAGTGCTGATTTACATGAATTTACATCTAAAATGCAAATCACAGAGTTCCCCAATGGGGAGCAAAGGGAAATTTGAAGGCAGCTAGCTTCTTCCTTTATCTCAAAAGCAGAGGTCCTTTTTGCCCCTTAGAGTGAAGAAAAAAAATTAAAAAAAAAAAACAAGCAAAGATGTGTCCATAGGCAGCCTCATACACAAAATGTAAAACAGTCAATTATGTGTACACAGACTCCTTTATCCTGCCCAATGGAGAGGCTGAATCTCTACATCTTCCATCTGTACCTGATTTACATGCCCCCCCGCCCCGCTCAACTGCCTATCAACAGAAGAGAAAGAGTCTGTGCTGGGAGGGGTTGTTTTTTTTTAAAGGAAACCAGGACTCTCTCCAAATGCTAACAGTAGCTGGTCATCTGGTCACTTCTGGCAGAGATTAGGCTAGGTCTGTTGGGTGTCTTTAGTTCAGCATTCTCATTGCAGCTAGGAACAGAATCAGAATCAGAGTGGCATTAGAGGGAAAGGCAGTGTGCGCGCGTGTGTGCATTTGTGGCCCAAGTCTTCTGTGTATTGAGTAATGTGGGTACCCATGGCGGGTGAAAGAAAATCTAGTTATAAAAATCTGAGATTGGTTTTACTAAATAAAATATACATGCATGTATACATGCATGTAAAATGTTACATGCATGTGAACATGTAAGAGGTTATATTCTGGACCTTACATCTCAGCCCACTCCTCCTGGCCCCCCGTGCATGGAACATGATGTCACTAGAGAATCCAGCTGAGCCATGCTGGCCAACACAAGGGGCAGAAAGTAGGGGTGATTCAGTGCCTTATTATTCCAGTCAGCCTGCAGGGATGCAGAAGAATCTTGTTAATTAAGCACTATTTTTTCTTCAATAAGAATTTAATATCCAGACTGAAAATCAATACCTGATCTTGAAAGATTACCTGTAGGCTTGTCCTTAGAGGCCAAAGCATCACAAACCAACGAGTGTGAAGATTCAGCTCATTCTGCCCGTTTTGCAAATTGGAAGGGGAATTCATGTCATGCAAAGGAAGGAGTTGCCACCCCCCCACACTTTCTGGCCACAGTGGGAGAGAAAGCCTTTGGTCCTGAAGGTCTGCCAGGAGCTGTGGGAACAATGGAGCTTGTCACTGAGAGCAATTCTGGCTTTCCTATGTCGCAGGGAGAGCTGCCTGCTGAGAAGAGAGGGATGTAAATCTTGACACACATAGAAAACAAGACAACAAGACAAGATGATTTCTATTATTGAAGTGGGGTTTCGGGGGTCCCTGGGGTGGTCCATTCAGAGTTCTCTAAGACCAACAAGAGGTGTTTGACTAAAGAAAGAGAAAGAGAGGTTTGCTAATTCACGGGGTTCACCATGGTCATCACTTGGAGGTGTGGGTCTTGACCTTTCTGCTTTAACATGTAGATTCATCCATTTTGGAGGAACAAGAAGAATGTGTCTGGATATTCCAGGTGGAATAAGACGATGAAATATGAAGGAAAAGCTGGCTCTCTCCATGCCCACCCGCCCAGGCCTTCTCCTGGCTTGTCAACCCCACACCCGGGTGCCTATCATCCACAGGAGTGAGCAGACACACACTTCGGGAGAGGAACAGTCCCTGTGACTCAGATAAGATGACAGTAGGCACTGTAGCCTGCACCTTGCTTGGTGCAATGATTGTGGGCTTCCTTCCCCATCGGCCAGTAGATAGAAGGGTTAGATAGAGAGCCTTCACTCTCTTTATAAAGCTTTGTGAATTTCTTTATGTACTACCACGCTTCATTCCCATAAATTGGGTTATACTATGATGCTAATTCAAGGTGCAGTCTTTTTTCTTTTCCTTGCCTCCTCCTCTACATTTTTTCCCTGCTCTAGCCCTCCACCTCATGGGAGCCTCTCCCAACCCTGAACCTCGGGAACCCATGTGGCCACATTCTGTGTGGCTTTTACACAGTCACACACACCCACCTAAATTACACATGACTGGGTTCACAGAGATAAAAGATAATACACATGCCTCCCTGCAGCTTAGCTCTCTATTCAACATTCAACAGCGCTTCGTAGAAATCCTCCTAATCCTTCTGACATTGCTACTAATGCCTTCTTTGTAATAGCCGCACACTGGTCTTTGCGGAAGTTCCTTGGCTGTTCAACGAGTCCCTACTGATGGGCAATTATGTGGCTATCAGTTTCACCACCTCAAAATAATGTCTTTGTCCACATGTACCTGCAAGAGACCCCTCTCAGTGCTCCTGACCGTGAAATGGGTTTCCAAGAGGGAGGTCGCTGAGTCACAGATACAGGTATTGGAAACAGATACAGGTGTTGCAAACAGGTACCAGTGTTGGAAGTAGCGCTTTGCATCTCTCCAGAAGCATCCCTGCTAATGCTCAGTATCTCCCCTACTAGTAGGGGCTTTGCTCTATTTAAGTTTGTGCCCATTTAAGTTTTGTGAAAAATAATAGTTCTTTTTCATGCTAGTTTGCATTCCTCTGATTTTGGTGAATTTGATCTTTTTGTATGTTTATAAATCACTTAGATTTTCTCAGAATTTGATATTCAAATATTTGCCTATTTGGAGTTATCTTTGTTAGTGGAGTCCTAAAGCTCTTACTGTACTTTAAACAGTGTCCTGGTTAACCTCCTGGGCTCCATGGCCTACATCTCTGTACTCAATCTCTCAAGTCCTGGTCTTTAGGTCAGGGATGGGTAAAGGCCCCAGCTTGCAGGGATACTGAAAGATGGATTAGATTAATAAAAATATACGCCACACACAAGGTTGGCTAATTTAAGCTATCATTTCTATTTTTGTGAATATAAGATATTTAGGTTTATAATGTTTAAAATTTTTATATTATAAAAGTGGGTATTTTGTTTCAAAGCCTCTGGTTTTTCTGACATTGTTAGAGGAGCGTCAGTTGCTTTTCAACCTGTCTCACACCTAAGCCAGCAGAACAGATATCTTAGCCCTGAAGGGAGCTTTCCTTGTAAGGCTGTCTCCTCCCCTGCTCCTACTGGACTAAGGTTCTGCCAGCATCAGTTTCCATATTTTATCCAGAGCTTATTACAGTTCTCTGAGGATGGGCCAGGGGAGCCCTCTGCAGCCAGGATCCAGGGAAGGGAGGTACCCTGAGGTAGGCAGCTGTTGCCTACAAGGGCCCAGCCTTCCTGCTTGGCTGCCTGTGATAAAATGTGAGCAATTGGAAATCATTCAGACTGGAGTTTTGATTCCTTCAGTTCTGGTGAGAGCTTCCTCTTGGCATAAAGTGTTGATATTAAGTACAATGGATGGCTATTGTTATTTTTCAAATATTTAAATGAAACATTGCATTTGTGCGGTGCGTTTCCATGATTGCCATTAGCTCTTCTTCCTGGGTTTCCCATGAGATGAGTAGTACAAGAACCCTTGTTCTGCTGTGAAATAGATTGCTTAAATATTAATATCAACCATTTGCCTTTTGGCAATGACTGTCACATCCTTCCTTGGGCATCTTTCTCACTACTGCTCATACTCTGATTAGTATCAATTCCTGACTAATTATTCTACTTCGTAATTAACTGCTTTGGTAAGTAAGAGCAATACAAATTAATGGAACTTCTTTGTATTTAATTGCTGAATTACTGTTTTAACTGAGGTTGCAAATCACTTTGGCAAATATATATTGTTATGCTTTTTATTGCCAATGAGTCAAGAAATTAAATTAATGATTTAATTGATTAGCTCCAGTTAATGATAGTAATTGATATTGGCTGAATTGGTCCACAGATGAATGGAAAGCCTTTCTTTCTGTCTTACTGGGTTTCATCATATTTTCTTCCAGACTCAAAGTGGAAAGCACACACACACACACACACACATGCACACGCACACACACACGCACACACACGCACACACACACACACACACACACCTCCAAAACAAATGCTACTGACCATGCATTCCTCCTGTCTGCACAACCATTCATTTTAGACTAGAAATATGGATAGGCAACTCGCACCTATTTTATACATAATTCTTTGTGACTAAGAAAGACACAATGAGAACACTTTATAAAATGCATGTGTTTGCCGGGCATGGTGGCACACACCTGTAATCTCAGTACTCAGGAGGCCAAGCAAGGAGGATCACAGGTCGAAGCCAGCCTCAGCAACTTAGCGAGGCTCTCGGCAACTTAGCAAGATCCAATTTCCAACTGAAAAGTAAAATAGGGTTGGGGTATATAGCTCAGAGGTAGAATGTCCCTGGGTTCAATCCCCAGTACCACACACCAAATAAATAAATAAATAAATAAATAAATAAATAAATAATGGTATGTGCAGTCAAGGGCAGAGTCAGATGCATTCTTTAATAATACCCTTGTGACACTCAGTAAAGGCTGAAGAAGTGTTTGCCGCCCCAGATTGGAATGCAGCCGGAGCTTTCTGACCATCACATCTTGACAAGTGCTGACACTCCAATGCCATCGGGGCCATGCCCTCCTGCAGTCCTTCAGCTCCAGCACCTCACAGCTCTTCTTTGGGATGCATATGTTTCACAGATCTACGCTTGGCATCTGCCGCCCTCCTCCACTTCACCCTGTTTCATTTTCCCAGTTTGGTCTGACTCAGTGTTTCTAGGTGTATGCTCACCTCACCTGGGCTTCTAACTCCACCCACCTGCAGGCCTCCCCACCTCTCACCTCTGCAGACTCTCTCCAGCCACCACTCAAAGGCTCAGCCTTGCTCCCTTCACTCTTTGTCAAGAGACACACCAGGAGTTTTGAGGAATAAGCCCAGCAGCACGTGGAGCCTGCCTTTCTCTTCTCTCCCTAATATGGCCCCAACCACCTCTCCATGACCATCTCTCACTCTTCCTCTATCCCCCATCTCCACTTCATGAGAGATGAAATGGTTCCTCGCTCTCCTCCAAACCTGCCACATCTGCTGTGGAGGCTCTGGCATCTCCAGCTGAACACCACACCCCCGGCATGATGTGTAAACTATTTCCCAGGCCTCTAGGACCATCCTGCAGCTACCCACCAAGCCCTTCCCAGAGGTTCCTTTCTGGTGTCGAGGTGCACTAGAGCTTCCCCCGTGTGAAACTCACTTGTGTGCCCTCACACACCCTGCGATGTGCTGAGCTGGGTGTGTAGACTCAGTCCCAGGATGCAGGCAGCCAGCAGCCCTCGGTTCAGGCCAGCTTCTGGACGAGTTTTGGCAGAAGACAGTCCTTCACCCATGAGCGTGACCCCTTCTCCGGGAGCCTGGGCACAAGAACTGGTCAATAGGGCAGTATGGAGACCCAGCCCCTCAGCCTAACAGATAGCAACTGAAGAGGATCTTCTTAGCTCCAGAGCTCCAGCCAGGATCCAGGATCAGCCAGCCTTTCTTGGGTCTGGTTAACAGCTCAGCTCCCCATACTGCCCGATCCTACTGCCTTCCCTCCTGCACCAGTGTGGACCCCGAGAGCAGTTCCAGATCGCCCTTCCACACACAAATCTTCATCCCACAGTTGCTTCCTGGGAAACCCAAGTACCCAAAGCTCTCTAGGTTGCTGTCCAAGTTATTGTAACATCTCATAATCAGTCTTGCCTCATATAGAGCATGTTTTTGCCTTAGATATTGGCAGATTCTATCAATGTCTTTCAAAGGGAGTTGATTCCTTGGGTAACAAAGATGAGTTACTTTATGAAGTAACCATGACTACACTTCCTCATCATGGTGGTTAACCAGAAAGAGTGGGGAAAGTGCTAGAAAGATGAGGCAGCCAGGACTCCGAGCATTCACATGATGACCAAAGTCATTGCAAAGCAAGGTGCCACCTTCAGAACAAACAGGTAAATGGTGCACACTCAGTAAGGGACATAGCCCAGGAATTGGTCGCTTTATGTTTATCCCCGTTTCCAATTTGATGTCTGACAAACAGTAGGTATTCTGTAGGGCCTAATTTTAGGAGTTTGTTTTTATTTCTCCCTGAGAGGCTGGATTGGACCAGGTCATAGTTTATCATACGTAACAGTACTAGGGAAGACATGTTAGCAACAGACACCTGTTACAAACATGATGTGTGTAGGATTCAAAAGTAATTGTAGCCGGGTGTGGTGGTGCACCCCCTTAATTCAAGTCCTTGGGAGGCTGAAACAGGAGGATCGCAGGTTCAAGGCCAGCCTCAGCAACTTAGGGAGGTCCCTCAGCAACTTAGCAAGACCCTGTCTCAAAATAAACAAATACATTAATAAATAAAATAGGGCTGGGGAGGTAGCTCAGAGATAGAATGCCTCTTGGTTCAACCTCCAATACAAAAAAAGAAAAAGAGTGATTGTAGAATTCACCATCTTGACATCTGCCCATGGACTCTGTGGTATACGCTATAGAGGTGGTTATCGTGCAACAAAACTTTGGGGCTCACAAATCATAGAAGATAAGGAAGTACTGGACACAGATACCTATACCACCCATCCTCAACCACTCCAGGGACCACACTCTCCCTCTTTCCCACAATCTGTGCAGATGGGCATAGTTCGCCTGTGGATCTCCCCCAGCAGCACTCCATGTTTCTGTTGTAATTACTGGCCAGCTGCCTTGTTGAGCATTTTCCAAGGGCCAGGAACTACACTGAGTGTCTCACACACATATACCTTGGCTCATTTAATTCTCACAAAGTCCTTTAACATTAGTATGATTATAGCCATTTTACAGATGAGGAGATTTTGGCTTAGCCATATCAAGTAATTAAACTCAAAACCCCATGGTCAACAGATAGAACAGAGATTGATTCCTATTTCATACCTGACTGCTCCACAGAGCTGCCTCCCTTGAATATTAAACTCTTCCTATTCCCAGAATGCAGCACCCAGCAGGATCACATATTCCTCATGGCATGAATAGCATCATATTGGTTTTCTCTAAAGGCTTTCATACCCAGCTGCGCTTGGCCATGTGTCTCTCCTCCTCTTCATAGAACTAAGGCCAACTCAGCATGTTCTTCTCATGGTAACAACAGAGATGCCAGGGAACCTGCCATCACACAGCCCCTCTTAAGTCTTTGGCCACATTGTGGCTACCAATTTCCCTAATCAAGAGAAAAGCCAAGGGATGTACGGGGTGAGGTGGAGCTCTGTGAGAGTTCTGAATGATGATATTATCTACCAGGAGACTACAGCACATACTGGCTCGTGTTGCGGCTATCTATTACACGTATGCATCATTCTGCCAGTTGTTCACAGGGAGAACCCTCCTCTGGCCCCTCTCCACCCCCAGCATATTCAGCCACAGTGGAATCAATAACTTGCTTTAAATAAAACAGCATGAGAGACACACATCGGTTGCAAAATGCAAAATAAATATTTCAGTCCAAAGCGTAAAATCTTTTTTTATTATTCATCACTTTGGATTATCCACGCTTCTGCTCCCCTTTATGTTCATGGTTGGGCGAGATGTGTTCTAGTTTTGAATTATCCCATAGCCATGTTTAAGGCTGATTCTCATTTGGCTGTGGTCATCTCTGCCTTATCTAAATTAGTAAATGTTGAAGAGACTTATTTATTTATTTATTTATTTTTGCGGTACTGGGGATTGAACGCAAGGGCGTTCTACCTCCGCGCTACAACCCCGGCCCTATTTTTTATACTTTATTTTGAAACCGGGTCTCACGAAGTTGTGGAGGGCCTCACTAAGTAGAGGGAAAGAAAGAGAGAGAGAGAGAGAGAGAGAGAGAGAGAGAGAGGGAGGGAGAGAGAGAGAGAGAGAGCTGAGGCCGGATTCTCCGGTCTCCACCTCCCAAAGTACTGGGATTACAAGCGTGCGCCACCATGCCCGGTGAGGGGACTTATTTACAAAATCACTTTTCTAGCATCAAAGTCTCCTTATTTTGGTAAATCTAAGATGTTAATGTTACTTACATGGTAAATACATAGTAAAGAACTGTTAGGTGCAGTGTTAGCACACAGTGAGATTTGTGTAGATTTATTAGCGTGGTCACATTTATAACTGTTTCGATGTTAGAAGTTCACAGAACAGAAATGTTTATGATGCACACAATAAACAGGTAAGCATAAAATGTCACTGGCTAACTTACAGTCAGAGCCACAGACAGCAGTGTCACCGCTTCCTGAAACTGTCTGGTTGACAGATTGCTGTGTCACTGGTAATGTCAGGTAGCGCTATTAAGAGAAGCAGGGCGGAGAAAGGGAGCTGGTTCTCAAACACAGGAGGCTCTGAGAGCCAGACCAAGGAAAGCTAAATTTCTGACCTAACAGGTGTCAACTACTGAGTTAGTGCAGAAACAGAAAGTACTTACTGTCCAAACGCGCTGGCTTTGGGCTCACAGGGGGTTGCTTCTGGGGCATCAAAGGGGCCAGGGGCTCAGAGAGCCAGGGCTGACCAAGGACCTGTCTGGTCTCATTCAATGCTTCCCTCCTGGAGAGAGGACACACAGACACACTACCTGGGTTGGAATTTGGGATTAAGGAGGTTTGGGGAGCAACAGAGCGCTGTTTGGGGTTCATCTGATGTGAAGACAGTGAAGAGGATATTTCCTAAGCATCAGGGCTGTCTTTTTCAAGTCCGGCCTCCGTTAACTTTCCTGAACCTAAGAGGGCTGGGTCTCCTTGTGTTTATAGTGCCTCATTATACACGATGCAGCAGCAAAGCTGCCCCCCGTGCACCCCGCCCCACCTCCCTCAGCCTTTAAGTGCCCATTTTCCCATTGTTTTCTATTTCGTAATATCGATTCTACTTTATAATAATGACTGCTGTTTTCCTGGAGTGTGAGGCATGAAGCCTGTGGTCTCCAGGACCATCAGAAACAGATAAGTTTCAAGAAGGGAGTGTGACCAGGTCTTTGGCTGCAGCACAAAGAAGTGAGGAAGGAATGCCCGCTCTGCCCGTCCAGAGGACTATGTGGTGGCAAGGCACCGCGTCTCATTCTGCGGACACAGGATGGGCAGCCTTTGCAGACGCACCTCTCTGAAGGACACACCACCTAGTGAAATAAACACCTGCAATCACCTGCAAGTTAGAGAAGAGGTGTGGCAGGCAAAGACTCTGGAAGGAAGAGTCCTGAGGACTGAGCATTTACACTTACGGCAACTTACAAGGTGGTGGTGGAGCGATGACTCCTTTCCAAGTCCATAGGAAGACTTGAGGCAGAGCAATACACAAGATGGATGTATAAAATTATGGGCATATTGTTTCACAAGTACAAAATGATATAACATGTAGGTAAATGTAAGATAGAAAGAAAGAGAAACTTGAATAGCTGAGGTCATTAGAATAAGCTCCATCCCAAAATTCGAAGATATGAATGCTGGGTCATAAAATCCCATCTGTGTCACAGGACTAGCAAGAGAATGCGCAGTCCCGTGCAGCTGTGCCCAGTGCAGTGCAGGGACCCTCCCTCCCTGCCCTTACTACTCTGACCTATCATTTTTAAACCCCTGCCCTAAACTATCCCAAACAATTCTGACAAGAGTAATTTCTCACTCAGTAACAAAACAGATAAATCTAAATTTCTGAAATGGACAGATACAAAGGAGAAAAGGTTTGATGTGGATAAATATATGGTGCAATGACCAGAGGGAAACCATCAGCCTTGACAGAGACAGAGGCTCTGCCATTTGGAAGAAAAGCCATAGAGATGCCCTGGCAGGTAATGAATTGTGTGGGAGCAGGGTACAGCCACGCTGCCCAAGATGATGGATTCCCTCTGAGACAGGGAGCAAAGGTGCCCAGAATTAATGGGCAGTAATAGCCCTTTACTGGGTCTTGGTAAATCCAGTTTGAAATTGTGTGTTCTCTTTTAAGTCTCCTATTATCAAACGGTGCTTGAACCGTTGAGCAGGAAGGTCACAGTCAGGGAAGATTATCTGATCCTTGGATCTGTCTGGAACAGAAGGCCCCTGAGAAATGTCTGATCCAGGAGAAGACATTAAGAAGTCCTCTTTCTCAGCTAAGAAAACGGAAGGGCCATGACCCTGTGCTGCTGGAATCAGGACCACTTTCTAGCCATGAGCACAGTGTGGAGACCGCCCATTGCTTGCTGGTCTCCTGTGCCATCAAAATGTTGCCACTGGTGTGAGCAGGCTCCAGGTCCCCCCAAAACAGTCTGAGCAGACAGCTGAGGTGTGAGTGCTGCCCTTCTCTGCACTGACAACCTGCCTGGCCGGCTGTCCCCAGACTGGTTTGCTGGAGGCAGTCACTGAGTGGCTGCAGAACTCACTGAGGACTTGGGCCCGCCCCAGAGATGGGGGTTCTACTGGTGGGGGGCGGCGGGGCTCTGGAATGTTCAGGAGATTCGAATGTGTAGATAAATTGGGGAACCACTGCTCTACAAAACAACTCTTCCTCCTCCTCTCCTCCTTCTCCTTCTCCTTCTCCTTCTCCTTCTCCTTCTCCTTCTCCTTCTCCTTCTCCTTCTCCTTCTCCTTCTCCTTCTCCTTCTCCTTCTCCTTCTCCTTCTCCTTCTCCTTCTCCTTCTTCTTCTTCTTCTTCTTCTTCTTCTTCTCTTCTTCTACTTCTCCTCCTCCTCCTCCTCCTCCTCCTCTTCTTCTTCTTCTTCTTCTTCTTCTTCTCCTCTTCTTCCTCCTCTTTCTCCTTCTTTTCAGTTTGCTGGGTGTAGCAGCAGGGTGTCATAAGAGCTCACCTGCAGAAGCAGCTGACATGGCCCTGGAAGGACAGCCACTGGGACAGCCGCAGCCCTGACCTCATGCTGCTGCAGGAAACCTGTCACAAACCAGGTGCTCCTCTCAGACCTTCACAGGAGCAGCTCCAGGGGACACAAGTAAGCAAAGTTACTACTAATAATATCCAATTTATGGAGGGAAACTGCCTCACAGAGTCAGGAAGAAGCTCCAAATCCCACAGGAAGGGAGACCTCCAACTCCATTCTGCTTCTCTCAGCAGAACGAACCAGAGTGATTGTTCCAGATGTCCTTGGATCTCCCCATCCAGCCACCCCTCCCAGTCCCCTATAACCACACCCAGGCCCACCTCCTCTTCCCTGGTGCTCCCCGCCTCCTCCTCCCCATCCTGAGGGAGCTGCAGCTGCCCTGCTTTCATTGACCATGGGCACTCGCCTCTCTGCTGCTCCTGCAGAGCCCAGCAGTGCCCTCTGGACTGTCCATTCCTGGCTGCCTTTCTGAGAGGTATCCCAGCCCCTGAGGGCTCCTAATCCGCTGGCCAGTGCCTCTGGTCTCCGTTGTTCTCTGTTGCTCCTGCAAAGTCCAGGCAGTATCCACTGGGCTGTCCATTTCTGGCTACCTCTAGGAGGTGTCCCAGCCCCTGAGGTCTTGGGCTCCTGATCTGCTGGCCGGAGCCTTCGGCTGGCCGGAGTCTTCACACCACACCTGCATCCACCTCAGGACAAAACAGGAGCTGAGTGGCCACTGCCCCCAGTCTGTGCCCAGCCTAGTCTTGGGGCACCACACAGACCTGCACCACCTCCCAGGGCTCCCTCTGGGCAATGGATGCTCTTTTTCCTCCTTGGGATGGTGCACCTGTCATGATGGGAATTTTCTTTTGCTTGCCAGGCTCCTTTTGTTTAACCAGAGGATAGGAGCTTTCAGAGTCTAATTAATTAATATTCAGGGCAGGATTATGCCATGTTGCAGTTTCCACAGCCCATTAGAAAATTGAAATCTGGTACTTACATTTGGTGTCCTGCACTGCCTGAAAGAAGCAAGTTACATTCCCTGAAGCTCTATTAGGAGACTGAAACATTAGATGGAGCAATGGCAGCAAATTCACCTGCAGAGACCCCGCAGCACTCTCTCAGTAGCGGGATGAACAGAGCAAGGCTCTGAAAAGTCTGAGCTGGTGCACGGAAACCAGGCTCGAGATACTGGAGTGAGCAGCTGACTTTGAAGGGTGGAGATACCGTCCTGGGAAAAGAAACCCAGACTGGGCCAGGCCTGGGACACAAAGCTGGCAGACCCCGGGGGAGGAGGGATTCATCTTCTGACAAAACAAAATGTGCACGCTGGCGTTTCGCCAGCCTCTCCAACTCGAAGGCCACTGATCTAACATCAGAGGCGGACGAATGGTGAGAACTGCTGGCTGCGTGGACCCTGCTAGGGGTGGGACACTTGAACACGAAGTCCACTTGGGATGCCCAGGAAGGTCGGCCAACATGAGCTATACAGTCTGACCAAATGTCAAGCCCTGCTTTCCCAAAGCTGCTCCTGCCCACGATCCTGAACCCACCAACCATGCAGCCATTCCCGCAGGAGCCCGAGGCTCCCACATCTCTGCGAGGCCAACGCCACCCAGGCAATGAGGACCAGAGTGCTCCCACTGGCCCCCATAGCTGACCACTCAGACTGTCCACCATGCTCAGGCCACAGAGCACGTGGGGGTGACAGGGTCCAGAGAGGAGAGGAGAGCCGGAGCCTTCAGCTTTTGTTTCTTAGTCTTGAAAACGTTGTATCTCTAGCTCCAGAGAATCAAGTGTGTTTGGGGCCAACACCATGGAATGGAGGCCTGGGTGAAGACCCAAAGCAAACACAGGGGGTGCCCCTGGGGACCCCCCTCAACCCTCGCAGCCTGCTCCTGCCTCTCCGAGGGCGAGAAGCACCAAAACCCCAAGCGTCAGGCCCAAGCTGTCCTTCCTTCACCTTGGTGGCCTCATCCCTAAAATCATAAACATGGAGACCAATGAACGGGAATCACTGGCCACATAGTCCATGGAAATCATGCGGAAAATTGAAATCAACACTACCACGTCCCTCTTTATCAATTAATCTATAAATAAAGAAACACAACATATGTATATGTGTATATGCATGATCTTTTTCTTTCTTTCAATTTACAAAATATGATAGAAAGAAATACTCCATGTTACGTCTTTTCCCTCCCAGTTTCAAGTTCGGGGCTGAAACCACTCAGAATCAGGCAACTTCACAAGCCCACATCCCGCCGATGTCCCCATACAGCTGTGGGAGGTGACATTGCTACGGCCTGGATGAGGCAGGCCACTTGACGTCACCCCGAGCCCCGTAGATGGCCATCGTGGACTTGCAGCTCCTGCACCAGACACAAAATAGGCTGAGGACGAAGCTGTCCTTCTCCTTCACAGCCCTGAAGATGCCACCTGGCAGGGATCGCAGCGGACAGGTGGGCTTCTCACCTGCCTTCCCTGTGACCTCCTGCCCAAGGTCTCCCACAAGCAAGGAGAAACAGCAGCTGACATCCCTGCTCCAGAAGCCTACCACCCCCACAGCCACATGCTGCCCCGGTGGCACTGCTAATGGCAGGTGGCCCCGACCAACCACATCTCTCTTCATTGTGGGGTAGATTAAAACTAAACCTGAGCATGCTCCATGGACCCGCCTCCTGCAGGGGAGTCACTGGTACCCATGAGTGGCTGTGACTAGCCTGCAAGGTGCTGCTGTCCTGTCTGGTCCTGGAGGACTTCCCAGCATTGCTGCCTCTCAGCTCTGCTCTCAGAGGTGGGGTCGTGTCCCTGTCCCTTTTCTGATCTCTGCCCCTTTCTCATGTCACTCAGCACCCTGCAGCCTTGGAGCCGCTCTCCTCCCTCCTCTTGACCCCCAGCAAATCCCCGGGCTTCAGCCCAGAAGAGACCAGCACATGGAGCCTTGGAGGGACAGGTCAGAGAGCAAAGCTGCAAAAGGCTGGAGCCTGGGGATTGTAACTCTCCGGGGGTGACCCCGTCTGGTTGATATGACTCTGTATGCTTTGGACAGTTGACCTCCGCAGGTCCCTGGAGTCGATGACTCTCTGTCATGGATCCTGGCTGAGACAGCAGCCAGTGGACAGCCAGTGGACAGCAGGTGTCCCTGTCCTGCAGGAGGAGTAAGGGACACAGGCTGTGGGAACTTCCTTGTTGTTGCCAAGATTATAATTTTTATAATTCCATGGATACACAGACAGCTTGGCAGTTTGCATCCTCGAGCTATCCGTGTGACAGGAAGTGATTTTTAACCTCCTCCGAAGCAACACCGTCTGAAGTGCGTAGAAGTGAAGACTGGGTGTGCTGGCCCATGGTGTTCCTGCTCTCTCCTGGGTGTCACGCGCCTCTCCTGCCAGCTGAGGGTGGCCATGTTCATCATGAGCCTAGAGATGTAGTGTCTAAGGTCACCCGAGAGTGGGTGAAGCCAAGCAGGGCCTCAACTCTTATGAGGATGCCAGTGGCCCAGTGGCTGGACATGTTATCAGCAAACAGCAATGTGTTCATTAAGGAAAAATCCCCTCTGTGGAGGAAAAATAATAATAGTAATAAGTAAAGAGATCTTAAGCTAAGTCGTGTAGTGGGGTCTTACTTTCCAGCAACAGCTGCAGGGAAATCCCAGCCCCGTGTGCTCCTCTGAAACCCCATGCTCCATCAAGAGCTGGAATCCATTCTCCATGTGCCGGGGATGTGTGCGTGTTTCTCAAGTGCTTCAGAGCATAAACGTGCAGAAGTGGCTCTATGTGACTTGTGAGGTCAGGCCTAAAAGGGGATACGGATCCACTCGGCACCCTCTCTGTGTGTGTGTGTGTGTGTGTGTGTGTGTGTGTGTGTGTGTGTGTTGCTCTCTCTCTCTCTCTCTCTCTCTCTCTCTTACTATCTGTATGTGTCTCTCACTCTTTCTCTGTCTCATGTTCTCTTTGTCTCTCTCTGCCTCTGTCTGGTTCTCTCTTGCTCTCTCTCTCTCTCTCTCTCTCTCTCTCACTCTCTCTCTCTCTGTCTTGCTGTCTTGCTGTCTATCTGTCTTGCTACCTATCTGTGTCCCTCTCCTTCATATTGGATTACATTTTCAGGCTCCAAGTAGGGACTCCAGCCAGGCCATGCTATGGAGATGATATGGAGAGACCAGCAATGCCCAAGGCCCCTGGCTGCTGGGGTGTCCCTGGCCCAGGAACCATCCACGTGAGCAAGGAAGCTGGTGAGATGACCTCATCACAGTGACTGTCCGACTCTAAGTTCATGGAAGAAGCCAAGTCAGAAGCGCCCAGCAGAGCCACTCCTGAATTCCTGACCTCACAAACTGGGAGAGGTTTTAGATGGTCACTTTGTTACTCAACATCAGATAGCAAATAAAAAGTAAATGTATAGCCGGGTGTGGTGGCGCACGCTTGTAATCCCGGTACTTGGGAGGCGGAGACCGTAGGATCCGGGTTCACAGTCAGCCTCAGCTACTTAGTGAGGCCTCCGCAACTTCATGAGGCCTGGTTTCAAATTAAAGTATAAAAAATAGGGCCGGGGGTGTAGCTCAGAGGTAGAACGCCCCTGGGTTCAATCCCCGGTACCGCAAAAAAAAAGTAAATGTATGAACTTCTTGCTGGGGGGAATATGTGGAGTCCCTGCTTGGAGCCCGAAAATGTAATCTAATATGAAGGAGAGGGACACAGATAGGTAGCAAGACGGAGAGACAGATAGACAGCAAGACAGAGAGAGAGAGAGAGAGAGAGAATATATATATATATATTGTTCTCTGTTTCTTTCTTTTTTTTTTTTTGCGGTACCGGGGATTGAACCCAGGAGCATTCTACCTCCAAGCTACACCCCCAGCCCTATTTTTTATACTTTATTTTGAAACCGGGTCTCACGAAGTTGCGGAGGGCCTCACTAAGTAGAGAGAGAGAGAGAGACAGGGAGAGAGAGAGAGCTGAAGCTGGCTGTGAACCTGGATCCTCCGGTCTCCGCCTCCCAAGTACTGGGATTACAAGCGTGCGCCACCACGCCCGGCCTTGTTCTTTGTTTCTGATTCCTGGCAAAGAGCTCCTAAAATTCTTGTTTCCTGAGCAATAAGGATGCTAAGAGCATTTTTGCTCTAATATTTGGTCTTTGGCCCTGGTTCTGAGCACTGACCTCCTAAGACCTTTGCAATTTCTTGGGTAAGGGCATCTTTTGTTGTAGTAAAGCTACACTTGGTGGTTCCTGGATGGAAGCTGGTCATCAGAAAGACCAAGCCATGGTGAGAAGCTTGGAACTTTCAGTTCTGCCCCCACTCCGGAGAGGAGACAGGTTGGAAACTGAGTTAATAATTGCCTGCATGGTAAAGCCTCCATAAAAGTCCCAGAATTATAGGGATTAGAAAACTCACAGGTTGATTAACATGGGAATGTGCCCAGAGGGTGGTTTACCCAGAGAGGGCATGGAAGCTCCGCCCCCTTCCCACCTTGTCCTTTGCTTATCTTCAACCTGGTTGTTCATCTGTATCCTTTATCCTATCCTTTATTGATATCATAAACCAGTAAATGTAAATGTTCCTTGAGTTCTGTGAACTATCTTAGCAAATTATCAAACTCAAAGAGTGGATCATGGGAACTCAATTTAGAGCTGGTCAGTCAGAAGTACAGGTGACTACCTGAGACTTGCTATTGGCGTCCGAAGTGGAGACAGCCTGGAGAGACTAAGCCCTTTACCTGGGGGTCTGCAGTATCTCCATGAGTCTCTGGATTGAATAGATTTGTGGGACACCTGGTTGGTGTCCACTGGTGAACTACTTGGTTTGGGGAATAGCCCACACTCAGTGTGGTGACCTCAAGTGATTTGTGTTGAGAACATGGTAGGAGAAAACAGTTATTTGAGTTTTACTGACTATTCAAGGAAAGGCTGTGAAGACTTGTAACTTCCAAGTACTGTCTATTCTCAGTAGCCATCAGACTCATGCAAGAAAGTCATCTACCCATGTAAATATATTACTGTGAAATGAAAGCTTCACAAATACAAATATCCTGGATAGGGACTCCAAGAGCCACCACGCCAGTGACCACCACAGAGACAACCTGCAGACCCGATGGGGCAGACATAGTCAAGAACCTCACCTCCAGGAGCCCACGTGTGGCACAGGCCCTGGAGAGCAAGGGACAGAGGCTGGCTGAGGAGGCCACACCGTGCTCACACTGTTCCCCTGCAGTTGTTTGGAAACTGCCTGGCTGTTTTCATTCATTTTCAACTATGCAATTTATTATTTTCCTTTTGGTCTTACTTCTTGGGTTTCTTCTCCTTTAGCTCCTGTAAACCCTTACCATAGAGAACATTTTGAAACATCCAAGAAAAAATGTCAGGCTGGTTGCCCTTCTACCAATGGCCACAACAATGGGATTGTTGAGGAGAAAGACTCATTACCAGAGAATAGGGTGAGTTCTAGTCACATATTTTCACATCCAGTGAGATTGTGGTATAATACTTGAACATCCTTGAAAAGAACACTTGTTTTTCTTTCACGAAACCTAACAAATCAGCAATAGATGACTTTCCATTCTTTCCATCTAAAAGTTATTTTTCAGCCAAGAATTATGGAATAAAGAGTGATTTCATGCTACTGACTCTCTGTGACCCACATCTGCACCCCTGGGAAAGAAATCCCTTAGTGTGCAACTGGGAATCACGGTTTGGGGGGTAAATCATCACCTGCTTCACACTGTCCCTGGTAGTACAAACACAGTACTTGTGGTGCCTCAGTTAAAATTGTGATATACCTTGCAACCTACTATTGTAAAGATTACTACGCTGTATAAAATGCTTTGTGCTCCCTGAGACACCAAAATAACTTGTGAAGATCTTTAGGCCCAGCAGAGATAGCTGATGTAAGAGACAGCCTTCATAAATCTCAGACTCAGAGTGAGGACCTGTTATAGTTCAGATTTAAAATGTCCCCCCATACCTCATGTGTTAAACGAGGGAGCCATGTTGGGAAGTGGGTCCCTGGGGCCATGGTGGGGGGGACAGTGTTTTCCCAGGTGGGCCAATGCAGTGTTAGATGTCTGTGTTCTCTCTCTCTCTTTCCCTCCCTCCCTCCATCTCCCTCTCTCCCTGCCTCTCCACCATGATGAGCTGAGAACAGTCAGCTCTCTCTCTCTCTCTCTCTCTGCTTCCTGCCGCCATGCCCTGAGCTCCGTAGATGTGACCCAGCCTAACATGGGCTGAAATCTCCAGAACTCTGATCAAATAAAATCTTCTTCCTCTAAGTCTTTGTGTCAGGAGTTTGGGACACAGAAGCAAAGAGGCTTCCTAGAGCAGGACAGCTCGTGGGACTGTTGAATAAGAAGCTCAATTTGTTCAATAGCTCGGCAAAGTCTCTGTCACAGCACTGCAAATAAACGTTGTTTTACCTTTTTGAATAACTTGGACCCAATAATCTTAAGTGATTTGGACCTCTCAAAAAATAAGTAGAGAAAAGGCAATCAAGCACCACCTTGCATCTCCCCTCCCTACTGAGACACCAGGGAAATGAGAGTAAAATGATTACCAGAGACAAAGGGAAAGAGGCCGAGAGAAGAAAAGGACAAGGGAGAGAGGAGGGACGCCATGGTAAAGACAACAGGGTAAGTGTCATCAATAAATGAGAGACTTCCATAAATTCCAGGAAGCTGGGAAAGTGATAGATCAGAATAAAGCACCATAGGCTGAAATTCACAGGAAAGGGGTAGAGCAGAGAATTAGAAGAACTACACTAAAAATAGTGGCTGTGATGGCCATGGTGTCCGACAACAGGCATTGAGTGAGGATCATGGGTCAGGCCCAGTGAGGAACCTTTGACACCTTCTCCCATCCAAGACCACTGCAACCCCAGAGGTTAACCCATGTAGACCTGGACTGCACAGATGTGGACTCCTGCCCATCTGGCTTCCAGCTGCGCTCAGCCAATAGCAGCATCTGCAGCAGGTCAGAAGCCAGAGGACAAGGTGCTTCCTGCTCTGCAGGTGCACTAGGTGGGCGGAGCCCCCACACCCCTGCTGAGGGCAGGCCCTCTGCCCTCTGCCAGCCCGGGAGTGTTCACTGTCCGGCTTTCAGATCCCATCAAGCTTACTACACCGCTCTCTGTGGTCTCCCAGTCCTGCCCACACTTTAAAATTTAAATCTCTTGGAATTGCTGCCGTCTACTATGTGTACATATGAGAAAATGCCAATGTCAACCTCACTCCTGTGTATTGGGAAGGGGGAGATGGGGAGCTGGAGGAGGGGGAGTCTACCACCTGCTGTGTGCTTGTATGTCACTGTCAACATGATTTACATTATGATGTGAGACTCTGATCACCAATAGAAACATTAAAAAAAGAAAGCAAAACGTGTAAATCCTTTCAACATGATGTTATGAAATACAAATAGATGCTGAAAATGATTTAGACATGCTCAATAAAATTATTTAAAAATATTTTTAAAATAGTAAACACACAAATATAAAAAAGCACCAATACCCCAAAGTAGTCATGAAGGATTGCTTATCATAATCCAGCATCAGAGATTATCCAAATGATCACAGTATGGTAGTGTTTAGAACACGCATGCCAAATAATGTGCTATGTGAATACTTAGATAGATAGATAGATAGATAGATGATAGATAGATAGATAGGTAGAACTTTTTCAAATTATCCTAAGTTGTGTAGACATCTGTTTCCTATTGAGACCATAACTAATAAATCATCAAAGGATTCTCTAAGTGGCATACAAATGAATGAATGAGAAATAGTCCCTTTAAGATATCCCCTGCAATTTTCGCACAGCAAGAATTCAGAGCCTAACAGCTGCTAGGGAAGGGAGCAGATTTCCTACCAAGCACAACAATGAGACCAGCATCAAACTTCCAAGAAACACCTGATATCTTCTTTTAGCCTAGAATTCTAAATCAAATCAGCTTGCCACTCAATTTTAAGGAAAAATGAATGTATATTCCAAAAATGCAAAAACTCAAAAAGTGTTCATCCCTTTACTTGTGAAGTTACTTAAGGATGTACTCCAGTCAAACAAGGAAAGAGGAAGATAGCAAGTTCAAGAACAGGGACTCTAATCTCATGGAGAAACCCCAGAATGAACATGCTGCAGGCAATCTAGAACACTATCGATCTAAATTAGAAGGGAAGTTAATGTGCTCAAAACAAGTCTCTTTAGAGGAACAGGATGTGTGATTTCAGAGACACAGTGTCAAAGTCATTCTTCTTTGACAACAATAGAAAAAGAAAATACATACAAGGAGAATCAAGCTCAAAATAGGAAGCAAATGGAAGCAGCACAATTGTGAACAATTGAATAAGATATAAGAAAAGATAATCCTGTATCACTGATACTAGAACATTCTTCATCTAGTGACCAGGACATATGTGGGATCATGCCAGAGTCATGACCCTAGACCTCTAAAGAAGACCTAGACCCTTCCATTGATTGGGTAAGGCCCAGCCACATTAGGGAAAGTCATCCACATTTCCTTGAAGTTTACTGCTTTAGATGTAATCTCATCTAAAAATATACCTTACAATAACATGTAGATCTGCGTTTGACCAAAAGCTACGTGCCCTGGCCTAGCCATGTTGACATAAAATCAACTATTAACAGTGTCCTGGGATCCCAGGAAAGAGGTTCAAGGGGTCAACACTATGCAATGTGAAAAAAAGAGTAAGATGAGTCTCCAAGGACCCACATGGGCCTGGCGATGAGGTCGAAGGCAACTTTCACAAGGGTGGCTTCTGGAAGTCTTGAAGTTCTAACACAAACCAGGCAAAATCTACACCCAAAGGATATTCTTTCATCTCCCCTTTTAAATGCTGTCACCCATCTCTTCCCCTCCAAACCCCCTGTCACCATCATAGACCAGACCTCAGGCCTCTACCCAGACCCCTGGCCTCTGCCCGCTGTCTGACCAGGTGCCCCTGGGCTCCGACTCCCCCACCCTCCTCCACGCCAGACCCTCAATCCCAGCAGAGTCACCATCTCCCAGCTGGGTCCATTTTATAAGATTCCCCAAACAGCATGCACATTGCCACTTCCTTTACCGACTCCAAGCAGACAGGTCCCCTCTCCTGTCCTCCACACGCAGGTCCCACACAGGCGACCACAGCACTGAGAGCTGCATCAGGCCACAGCGCAGGAGCCATAATCACCCTGTGTCATTAGGCAGCTTCCTCTGCGCCCAGTACTCACAGTGAGTACGTGAGGCAGTCTCCACACTTGGTTATCTAGTTGAGCAAAGGCATTAGAAAGAAAAAAAAAAAAAAACATCAAATCCTTGGTTCTGCTCTTTCAGAACCCACCATTATGTTTAAGTTTAATCACGTGTTAAAAGATGAATATATGCTTTCGATTTTAATGATAGTTTTCCCCCCTGATTTCTGTGATAACATCAGCCATACATCGATGTTGTTTTGATGTTACTGAATAGCTACATTCCTGAAATAATAGAATTTATTTAAATATTTTTAGATGGTAAGCTTAGAAAATACATCATATCTAAGTGGAAAAGGAAAAATAAAGGAAGCTCAATTTAGAGGGCAGTGCTGCTTTTGGGATTGGAGGCAAAAGGGACCCATGAGAAGAGGGACATGCCAAAACCCAGCTTGCAGTTACCCACCCGGTGTCCCGGTGGCCCCTGCCAGGCTTCTTGCAGCCAGGATGCTAACGGTAGCCAGTGCTTCCCACTGTCTCTAATGAGCAGCTCTGGGAGAGGGCGAGGGGAGGCCAGATCACTCACGCATCGCCTCCGGTGCTTTTAATCAGCACCGGGAAGCTTCCTGAAAAATTGCACTAATTACACATCCCTCAGAAACAGGTATTTGGTTTACTGCAGCCGTGCACTGAGGGGTGCGGCACATGCTGCTTCCTTCTGCTCAGAGAGAAGGTCGTCAGTCTTCATGGGCACATGGTGAGGGGTGCTGGGAATCAGGAGAGGAGGCCGTCAAGGCATGAGGGCTCTGGACAGCGTTGAGAAGCCGAGTCAGCCATCATCTGCGACCTGCATCATGGGGTGCTCGCACGACTCACCCCCTGCTCCCCATAACAGGTCCAGCCTCCCCCAGACACCAGAGCCAGATCCAGCGCACATGGGAGTTGCATCCCTGCAGCAGTAATCCATAAGGACTCAGCGCTGGTCAGTGCTTCTATGGGTTCCAACTGGCCTGGCCCCTCAGCCCCAGCAGCCACTTTCCCTCTGTCTATTCCTGAACCTGAGTCCCAGAGATGTAATCCCTGTGTCTTATGTCAGTGGCCCCTGCCACCTGCTCCCTTGGCCTCAGAGAGACCCTTCACCCTGCACCCTGCCCTTCAGAGCACCTGACTCCTCCCGCCTGGCTACTCCTGGGTCATCTTAGAAACCTGCCTGGTAACTAGACCCTGTCAAGTGCTGTTCTGTGGGTCCAGCACTAGGGGGCGCCAACGAGAAGCCGGGGCTACTCACCTACCTGGAAACCTTGGGGATTCTTGTTAGTATTACTAAACATGGGACAAAACAGAGGTGGCTTCTAATCTGTCTTCCATTTCAATGTAACCCCCAATTGATTCTATCGACCAGTGACCTTGGGACCCAGTAGGATCTCAACTACTAACTTAGATAAAGGACAAATTCCTTACTGGGCATTCGATGTCCTTTAAAATGAGACCCCAGAAAACCAGCCAGTTCCATCATGCTGCAGGCCGAGTCTCCCCAAAATTCCTACATGAAGCCCTCATCCCCAGGACAGCAGGATATGACTGTATTTGGAGACAGGGACATTAAGGGGTAAATTAAAATAAGGCTCTTACAGGGCCCTAATGCAGCCAGGGTGATGTCCTAATAAGAAGACATTAGGACACACAGAAGGAACACCAGGAGTGGAGCACGCAAAGGGCAGCCATGGGGATAGGCTGCAAGGCAACCGCCATCCATACACAGAGGGAAGAGGCCAGAGGAAACCACCCCCCAACGATTGGACACTGTGGACCTCGGCCTACAGGACTGGAGACCATAATTCCCATTGTGTAAACCTCCAAGTCTGTGGTACTCTGCTAGGGTGGCCTTAGCTGAGTGATGCACAACACCTTACTCGCACCCTGTACCCTGCACCCTGCACACCTGCACACCTGCACTCTGCACACCTGTATGCCCGCATGCCTACAAACCTGCACACTTGTACCCTGCACACCTTTATATCTGTATGCCTACAAACCTGCATACCTGCATTCCTGCATACCTGCACGCCAGCACCCTGCACACCTGTAAGCCTGCACGCCTACAAACCTCCATGCCATCACTCTGCACACCTGCATGCCTACACACCTGTATGCCCGCATGCTTACAAACCTCCACACCTGCATTTCTGCACACCTGCACACCTGCACCCTGCACACATGTGCCTTGCACACCTGCAAACCTGCACACCTGCAAACCTGCACATCTGTATTCCTACATGCCTACGTACCTGAAAACCAGGTGCTTAGCATTGCCAGGCAGCCCTCAGGATCCCCTCCTCTCATACCCTTTCTAAAAGCGCCCTCCTGTCTACAGTCCTTGGACCCCTATTGTCCCCAGAGCCCCCACTCTTCCCATGCTTGCTGAGCCATGCCTACACAAATCTCACACCAATGCTTCCAGCAGCAAATAAATATACTTCTCTCACGAGTTCAGGTCAGAGCCTTCACGGGGCTTCCATCTCAGGCTCCATCCAGCATCTGGGGTGAAGGTCACCAGTAGTCTAGGTGTATGGCCCTCCTCCTCCACTTCTTCACAGAGGCCCCCTGGATTACACTCTGTTTGACACACTGCCACCATGAGCCCTGTGCTGTGTCCCTGGGGGCATGTGTGTAAGGGACATCGATTGTTCTGAGGGTCCGGACCCCTTCTGGGAGCAACTTCCCCTCGAGGGGCTCCTCTTCCTCCACAGACCCTCACGCCAGTGGCCACAAGCTCATGGAAGCCCATCTCCACACTCCTGCCATCAGTAAGTCACCACTCCGGGTTTCTTGTCTCAGGCCCAGTGGTGGCCTCAGGCTGGCCTCATGCAGCGACTCAAGGTAAGATGTGAGAGCTGGGACCTTATTCACCACCATGAGCAAGGCCAGCTGTTCTGAGGGAGGAAGGGGAAAGTAGGAGGTGGTGGAATGGGGATTCCTGGTGTATGAATTATTCATATATAAACGCTGGCCCCCAGTCGCTCAGAAAGCTGTGAATAAGCATTCCATTTGGAGTCTGTGGAGAAGTCCTTTTGCTTTCCCACAGAGGGAGGGAGGCAGGGGAGAGAGGCTGAAAGAGTCCCAAGCAGGTGCCATGCTTGGATTGCCCTTTCCTGTCTTGCTGCTCAGTGTCCCCTACCTGGAGCATCAGAGACCCCCAAATACCCTTCCGATGATTCCCTTTTTATTGTGAGCTGATTGAGTTGGGTTTCCATTACTTTTAACCCAAGGAGACCTTATCAAATGTAATTATAGTTGTTTTAGAAGAAATGCAATTGTGATTTTTGAAATGCATTTGTGGGGCCGGGCATGGTGGTGCATGCTTGTAATCCCAGTACTTTGGGAGGCGGAGACCGGAGGATCCTGGTTCTCGGCCAGCCTCAGCTCTCTCTCTGTCTCTGTCTCTCTCTCTCTCTCTCTCTACTTAGTGAGGCCCTCCGCAACTTCGTGAGACCCAGTTTCAAAATAAAGTATAAAAAAATAGGGCCAGGGATTTAGCGCGGAGGTAGAACGCCCCTGGGTTCAATCCCTGGTACCGCCAAAAAAAAAGAAATGTATTTGTGGTACTTACACACACACACACACACACACACACACACACACACACACACATTTGCTAGCCAGAAGCACCAGCATATAGGTCCCCTTGGGTAGACTCAAACAAGTCCTCATGTATAAATTATTCATATATAAACAGTGGCCCCCAATTGCTCGGAAAGCTGTGAATAAGCATTCCATTATTGTCTGTGGAAAAGTCCTTTTGCTTTCCCATCATACTGTTTGATAGCAGCACCAACATGACGGAGGGCAAGGTCAGGTGTCGGCCATCTGGACCCACCTGGACCCGTTATCTCAGGCCTGGAGCTTGCTTGTGGTGAGGGGCGCATCCCTGGAGCCCCATCGTCATCAAACCTCTCTTCTATCTCCTGATCAGTCAGCCCGGAGCAGGCTTCCTTTCCAACAACACCCTATATTCAAAGGATCAGGCAAGATTAATGAGTTCATCGCGGAAAAATGTCTCAAAGCCCTATGATGAAACGTAAAAAAATATGTTATTTATTTAAGGGTGGGCTCAAGAGACAAACTCTCCTCCCTCCCCTAGGATCTGGAGAGGTTTGCAAAGCTGCCCCTGTACGGGGAGGCCGGAGGGGCGTGGAAGGGGAGCGGGAGGAATGGGTAATTCCGAGGACTCGGAGCTGCAACAGCCGGCTGCCTCCCCTGCTTCTGGCTGAATGCCAGTCCATTAAGAGCAAAGAGTAAAGACTGATTCCTATGCTTGTGTTATATCTACGCATAAAATCTGGCCCTGTAACCCCAGGCCAGTGCCAAAATCTGTGTCGTTCCTTTAAACTCCTGTATTTATTTTAATTAAGCACTAGCAGAATGCCATTTGCGGTGGCATATTGAATACCTTTGTAATTAACAATACCAAGCCAGAGAGATAGGCTTCCTCCACATTCTTTTAATTAACTGAAATGGTTCAAGGACAAATCAGCAGCAATTTCTTTATGGATGCAGAATGCGGGGGCTAGGGAATATGCCCTTCGTTGGCAGTAAGTGCAATTTTTGAAAATTCAAGGACCTAGCAGAATATATTTCTGTTTTTATCGCCATTATGAGAAAGATTAAAAGATACAATGCACGAAGTATTTTGAGTAAAAATACCTCATATAATATAGAAATAAGGTAGAAGTCCTAATTTGCTGAAATAGAAGAAATGATAGTGCTACTCTGAACTGATATGAGTTCCACGGGTCCAGAGAGACACCTGACATTCAAAATCCTGGCCCAAACTCTACTACCAAGGCTTCCTAGAATTGGGCTGCATTTTACCATCCCCTTCCCTCTTTCCTTTATGTTGTTATTGTTCCTTTCCCTCTCCCACCCCCTCTAAACATCCCAATGTGTTCAAGTATTTAAGAGAAATGTGTATTTTCCCCCTCTCAATCTATGGAGCAGGAATGAATTCCCTATGTATGTCAGATGTCGCTTCCCCTGAGTCCAGAGTGAGCATTGATCAGTTTGGAGTGCTAATGCTGCTTTCCCACTCTCATAGAGACATTAAGTCCATCTTCAACACCACTGTGGGCACAAGAACGCAGACAGTTTGCAGGAACCAAAGAGCAGCGATGGGCAGGGACCTTGCCTTTCCCTCAGAATAGAGAAGCCCCTGGGAAGCCTCAGCCCCGTCCAGCACTGCTGCATTGCCTCTTAGCTCTGCTTGACAATATTCACTGAGGTTACAACCTCAGTGAATATTGTCAAGCTGCTCATTTGCCAAATGCACCCCCCCAAAAAAAACCCTGCAGGAGCACATGTGTGCAGCCTGCTTACCATGAGAGAAGCTATAGCAAGGGCTTAGGGGGAGGGGACCTTTTGATTCATGTTCTCTGTACTGCGTATAAACTCCTGAGATTCAGCAAAAATTATTTTTTCATTTGCTGAATTGAACAACTCTCTCTCTCTCTCTCTCTCTCTCGTTCTCCTTCTCTCTCTCTCTCTCTCTCTCTCTCTCTCTCTCTCTTGTGCATCACAACTCTGAGCTGAATTTTTACAGATGCAAACTGCCAAGTGAAATCCCTTCAATATTAAATTTTGCAACCATCATAAGAAAGGGGAATTATTTGCTGTGCCAAGGAAATGAAATATACTTTAAATTGAATAGCCTCATGAATATGCTAACAAGTCCTGAACAATTTAATAATAATAACAGATCTTGTCTTCACGTGGCCTCCCTCTCCCAGTAAAGACTGACAGCACTTATTGGGGAGTGGAGAACACAGTCACTCTATTTCATAAACAAGAGGAGAACAAAACCATCTCTCCATGTGAAATAGGCAGCAAGCACCTCAATGTGTCCTCTTGGGCTCTCAACATAGCAGGCCTGAGGCTTTGCACTTGGAAAGCTTTCACTGTTCGGGAAGTGTCTCCATGGGACTCCTCCTTTGATCTAATCCCAATTATTGCAGCTCTGGGAACAGCCGACATGTCTGTCCAGATCAGCCCAGTGATTAAGAGAGTAGATAAGAGGCATGCACCCACTTCCCTCACCCTGGATGCTGCTGGCTCTCCACTCAGCTCAGACACCAAAGCAGATCCTCTGGACTCAGGATTCTGGAGTCACCCCTAGCACAGATATCTGAGCTGGAATCTCCTGGGAGTCTCCTGTGCCTGCTTCCATTTGCGGGAGGGGTATCTGCATGGCTGAACACTAGCATTGATGAATCTGGTGTAGCTGAGGGGCCGCCTTCTAAGCAAGAAGCCAAAAAGAAGACAGCCCCAAAGAAGGGCTGGGGGCATCGAGAGCAGCTAAGTTCAAGACCATACTAGGCTTATCCTGAGCAGCCTCTTGATGTGACCCTATGGTGATGAGGGCCCATGCTGGAGAGGTGAGGATGGATGGAAGGGCAGAGCAGACCCTCTAGGAACAACCCCATGAATCTTTGCAGCTTGCAGAAACAGTCCCAGCATATGGAGTACAGTTTCTCCTAAATGAAAAAGATGTAGAATGAATGAATGAATGAATGAATGAATGAATATCTGGGTGGATGCTCCTGATGTCTCTTTGTATCTCATGTTCTCACTGAGGTTCAGGCAAGTCCTCAATTTCTGATCCCAGTCCTAAAGAAGCAATGGGCTTCTACTGGGTCCCAAATGTTCACGGCTGACTCTAAGATGTACAAACGATTACTCTCGTCCTGTTAACCACACCCAGCCACCCAAAGGAGGCTGCCCCTCCTCTATCTACCTTAGAGGACCCTGTCTTCTTGTGCAGCATCCTTGGGCTGGTGGAGACCCTCCAGCACCTTAGAACACACCCAGCTCCGAGACAGAAGCAGCATTCATTCACAAACCAGCAACCAGTAGGGTCCTGCAGTGGTAATTTGGCAGGAGATAGATTTTTTCACTTCAGGAAAAGAAGAGAAAACCAACTGAATAAGGCCGCAAGCAATAGAGGAGGCATATTGTGGTATGATCTGTAAACGTGCTTGGCAAATCTTTCATTTCAAACAGTTTATAAGCAGATTGTAGGGAGATAATGTAATATGGACATAGAGGGAAAGAAAGAGAGAGCAGATGATTATAGGTGTAGCGCCGTATCTCTGAGATGTCCGCACACTTTTGGCATTTCTGCTGCAGAGACGGAGCTCTGGTTTAGATCTGGAATGTCCCCAAAGGCTCCTGTGCTGAAAGCTTGGTCCCCAGCTGATGGAGCTGTTGGGAGGTGGTGAAACTAAGAGGTGGGGCCTAGTAGAAGAAGTGAGGTCATCGGGGGTGTGCCCTTGAAGGAAATATTAGGACCCCAGCCCCTTTCTCTTTCTACCTTTGCTTCCCCGCCACCATGAGGTGAACATCCCTCCTCCAGCACGCGCTCCCTGCCATGATGTCCAGCCTGGCCTCAAGTCGAAAGCAACAGGGCCAAGTGACCATGAACTGCAGCCTCTGAAACCTTTCCTCTTTCAATTTGATCTATCACGGGTATTTTGTCACAGCAACAGAGAGCTGACTAGCCTAATACCGATGGTGAAGATCTAAACTCTCACTCGTCATGTCAGGAAGACAGAGGGATGCAGGACTTAAACTCCTAATCTATGATGGTAAGCAGACAGAGGGGTGTAGGTCTGACACCCATCTTTAAGATAGCAGAACGGTCCTGTCTTCAGCCCACCTGCCACCAGGGACCTCCCGCCTCACTCCCTCTCAGACATGGGCCACCAATAAGACACGAATGCAATGCGGAGCCTGACCCCTTATGCTGGCACTGGGACTTCTAACAACGTGGCTTGCCTGTGTCCCTGGAGGCCAGGATGCCGGCCCTTTGTGCGCAGTGAGGCAAGCCCTCCAGCTCGGCCTGGGAGTGTTCACCTTCTCACTCAGCTTCTGCCTGCTAACTAATGAGGGGCTGGGCCCACCGTGGCAAACATTAGACATAGATGAATGGTTTCCCTGAGCCCAGAGGGGGTGCCCGGCATCTGGCGGGCCTGACGGTTGCAGGAGCCCACACAATGCCCCTGTCGGCCCATTCAGGCCCCAGAAGGCAGGCTGCATGATTAACGAGGCCTCCCTGTGCGTGCTGCAGCCACATTTGGTGCACCTCATTAGGTCTGCTTTGGGGTCACTGTTAGCACACTAGCATGGGCGTGCCAGGCTGCTGGGACAACAGGCAAAAAGCAGCAAGAACCACCACCTGGGTATGCTGGGAAGGGGCGGCTGCAAGGGGCTGAGTCGGTCCTGGGTGTCTGCCTGGCATTGGGTTTAGAGGAGATACGTGCAAACTGTGATGCAAGTACCCCCTCACCTTTTTATTTAAATTTTAAAAAGAATACATATTCCACATGTTATCCAGGCTTCTACTTCTGAGGTCTTTCATTTCCAAAGATGAAATTTAGTTAGGAGGACCAGGTATATACTTCCAAAAACCAGTCCCCACTGTGCATTCTGGGGTTATAATGGGTTCCTAGAAGGGCTCGGCTCCCAGCAACCCTGAGATCCTCATGCCTTCTGGCTTTCACCCAGCTGCCCCTTCGTCTGCCTCCTGCTCAGCCCTCATGGCCCCGCCTGAGAGAATAGAAAGCATTTTGACCTTGGACAGCAGAGCGCTGGGCCACTGGTGGAGTTACCTGTGTAATGCTTCAAGGATCTGCCTCGTCCATCTGTGAACAGTAGATAATGATGCCTCCTACCCTGTCGCTCAGGGGCATGGTGTAAGGGTTAATCAGCTGCTTGTTCAGCTCAGAGAAGTGCCCATGTAACCCACTGCTGCCAGGCTCGGGGCGAGAAGGCCTTCTTTTGTTAGAAGGAGCTGCCGAGCTCTCCCTGGAGGGATAAATTGCTATCCAGACTCATGTTTTCTGGCCTTGAAAAAAACTACCACAGGTTTAAGGAAATAGCTCCTGATTTTGCAGGGTTTCTTTTTTTTTACTTCCACTGCAATTTTGTGACAAATATTCAAAAGACAACTCCTATTAATTATATTTTTTACACAAACAAATCTCTCTGATTTTATTGAATGTTCACCAGCCAAGCATGCATTTTTTGACTGTTGCTATCAATAGCCACTCATCATATTAGCATTGTTTTACACAAAAGCAGTGTCAGCTTCGGTATTAATATGGACAAAAAAAAAAAGGGTTGCTTCTTTTATTTCATCTCTTCTGCATCAAAACATTTTATGTAAATTCATGGCTCAGCTGTAAGTCACTGGAGACACTCACTTAAGTTCCACACCCCAGATCTGAGCTTCTTGAAATACAGGGTGTTCTCTGATCTCACTGACGACTTCCATAGTCATAATCCCAGCAAATACAAGGGGTGGTCTTAGGTTCTGTTCTTCCCAGGATTCTAGGAGGCTGAGACATGAAACATGGACTGTTGCAGGTCTCTTCTCCTTCTGAGTGCTCCTTCTGCAAGCAGTTTGTCCGGGGCCAGGGCAGACATCCAAGGAAGTATTAGCTCACAGGCTCACTCCAGATCAACATACATACAGGGCTGGCAAGTCCCCACGGCTGGTCTCCAGCTGCCCCTGAGGAGAGGTCAGCAAAGCGCACTGGACTTAAACAGAGACTCCTGATAGATCCTCGAGTCCTCACAACTTCTGAGGAAGGTGAGCCTGCACTGGGGTTGTGTTGGAACCAGTCCAGGCCATGTGGCTCATGTATGGGCCATATTACACTCCAAGCCTGTGGAGAGCAGGAGTAAGGGGCGTTTGGTATAGAATGATTCCAAGTTGGCAAAGCGAGCAAAGAAAATTTAAATGCAGGTAAACCGTGATTAGACTTCATTCGCACTTCAGAAAATGTCGCAAAGTTTCTCTCCAAACACTTTCCATTTATCTGCAATGAGTTATTAAGAGGCCATTGCCAGAAACAGATTTTTAAAAGAATAAAATCTTCTGTTACTCTTAGAAGGGAACGCTTCTAAGATCTCAAATCCAGAAATGCATGAAACCAATATGCTGGAAGATAGAATATGTCAGTGTCAACCAATTCATAAGGTATGGCCAGGATTTTTTTTCCTCCCTCCTAAGTCTGAATAGTGATCTAAATGTTTTGATCTGGTTTTTTATTTGGCTTTTATTTTTAACCCTTTGCATTAGATTGCTTGCAAAAAATAGTGACTTATTTTTTTTCTATATCTACTCCCCTTTGCTCTTTGACTTTTCAACTTTTTCATCAAGAAGTAGGATTGATTTCCCCACTCTTTGAATCTGGACCTTCCTCGTGACGTGATTTGGCTGGTACAATGTGGCAGAGGTGATGATGTGCCTCTCTGAAGCATCTGTCCCATTCTCCTGGGTCCCTGCCCAGTCACTGTGAAAACAGATATGCCCTCGCCTGGCAAAGCAGGAGAGAGTGTGCAGAAGAGGCTGGATTAGGAGAGCCCCCCACACACACCAGCAAGTCCCCTGCCAACCCACAGGAGTGCAACCTGCCAAGATCAGCCAGGCCTGGCCCAGACTAGGAGAGCTGCCCCAAAAGGTGAGAGCTTTGACAGAGGTGGCCCCAGTAGCAGCAGGACCAGACATTTGAACCCACGCTATTCTAATTCTATGATCCATTGTCTTCCAAACCTCAAAAATGTGGATCTTTATTCTGCCAACTAATCTGTGACCCAGATCTACTACCAGATACTAAGACAGGTACTTTTATAAACTGTCTTAGTTCCTAGAAATAAAGTAAGGATATTTCCTAAGAAACCCTTTCTTGAATAAGAATTCCTTAGGAGTCCTTTCTTGAACACTTTCTTCAGATCACCCTCTGGGATCCATCTTGGCCTGGGGATGATATTTTGGTCCATGGGTTATTTCAGTCCTGATGAAATCACCTTCTTTATATTCCCACCGCCAAAGGAACTTCCTGAATGATGTGGAAACAGTGGTAGCTTCTGATGGGACTCTATGGTGATGACCTCTGTTTTACTGAAAATATAACCTAGTTATTATTTCAGCAAAAGAAAAATGTTCATGCCAACAACACTAAAACTAGAAGGAATTTCTCAGTAGAATGAGTTCTTTTCAGAACTACCAGAATCTAAGAGCCTTTGTTCCAAGAATAAACACACATATTCCTTGTGTGTGAAGAGGTGGGGTCCCTTTCTGTTCTCTAGGGATTCACCGCTTTCCTAATAGTCTCATAGAGCTACAACCCAGATCTGTCCAGAACAGGACACTGTGCCTGTGCCAGGCTGCCCCTGGTAACCCACTGGCATTGGGTCTCTTCTGAGTTGGAATCATCCGCAGTGGTTGTTGCTTAAGTTGATAAGAGAGGGATGTTGTGATATTAGATAGAGTCCAGCGAAGCAAAATGAATATTTGAAATGCAATCCTTTCAGGGGCTCAACTATCAAGCTTTGACTGGAATGGCAAAATCAAATATCTTTTTAATTCTGAAGAGTTCACACTACACATCCTCAAAAATGTTTAGTTTGACCCTGATAACCCTAAATCTAGATGTGCTTGCAATGACTCCCACTTTAAAGATGTATTGGTCATTTTTCATTACTGTAATGAAATAGCTAAGGCTAGGTACTTTATAGAGAAAAGAGGTTTGTTTAGCGCACAGTTTGGGACATGGAAAGTCCAAACAACATGGTGATAGCTCTCGTGAGGGCCCTGACCGCATCCCTTCATGGAGGATGCCATCATAGCGGCACCATCATAGCGGCATCAAAGCTCCAGTGGCATGAACAGAAGCCAGAGAGTGATTCGGGGATCAAGTTCGCACTCATTACAACTCTTTGCAAGAACTAACTCAGAGTCCCATAAGAACCACGTTAATTCCTTCTGAGGGCATTTCTCCCAACAACCTAACCAATTCCCACTAGGCTCCGCCTCTTAAGGGGCTCACCACCACTCAACATTGCCTCAGTGGGGACCAACCTTCCAGCACATGAACCTTTGCAGGGTGGGGGGATGTGGGATTGGACGCCCAAACCATATTCAAGCCATAGCAAGAGATAAGAAAACTGAATCTGAGATACATCAAGTGACATTCTCACAACCAGGAAGCAGCAGAACCCAGCCCACACTCCTCCTCTGCCAGCCGCATTCTTTCTCATATACCAGTGAGCTAAGAGTAGGTGTCCCATGGAGTCATTCTAGAGTCAAGCCGCAGCCAGGACATAAAGAGTGGTCAGTGTTCTGAATTCCAGGAGGAGCACAGCCCATAGGCTCAGGGGTCAAAGAACAAAGATGTTGGCAGGGGGTGAGCAGACTGATTGAGAAGCACTGGGGAGCTCCTGAAATGGAGAGGTGAGGAGACTACAAGCTCCTCTCCAGCTGCAGAGGGATGTGCTTGGTTAAGGCAACACAGCTTCCGGCCATCACCACGGCCATGGAGATCTAGCAACCTCGGCCCTGCACAGGCTGCTGGCCACCCACCAGCGTCTGCCATCCACCCGCCACCATGAGTTTTGAACTAGTAGCTCTCCCAACTCCAGTCTTTGGTGTTTAATACAAGAGCATCTTCCTAAGATCTTTCTTTTAACCCTCAAGCTAAATGGTAGGAGAAATGTAGTCACAGAATAATTGAAAACTTTTATTCTTCACTCCTCACAAATTGATCTTATAAAGATTTAAAGTCCTTTTGCAAGGTCTCACCAGTGTGTGGGGTCAACAGCTACCAGCTGGAGAACAGAGCTGCCATGGACTCTGCAGTGACCCTTGTTTTCTTTTTTGAAGGTTCCAGGCTGTCACAATGTCCTTTGTGTCAAGACTCTAAGAGTCTAGCCATGTTACCACCAAAGGGATGTGCTTCCCCTGAGTCCTCCTGTTCCTCTGCATTTGGCTCGAAGCAACACGTTTCAGTCAGCATTCTCACCACTGTGGTCCAAATATCCGACATGCAACACTTAGAGGAAGAAAGCTTTACTTGTTTATGGGTCTGAAGATTTCAGTTTATATATATAGTCTACTTACATGGGCTGCCAAGCAGGAACTGGAACTATAAGTCCTTGGGGCATGATGGAAGGAAGGATAGAGGATAAAGAGAGAGCTTGTTATCAGCTCATGTTGAGAGAGAGAGAGTGAGACTTGGAAGCTGCAGCAGCCTGCCTAGGAAACACTGTCCCAGGCCATGCTCCCAGGGTCCCCTCCCCAACAACCACGTCCCACCTCCAACATGGCTGCCTTGTCTACCACATAAGGTCTGAGGGTCATTCTAAATCCAAACGTAACACAAAGGAAGCCAGTGTCAGGAGCCCAGTCTTCATGTTCCTCCGTCACAAAGTTCTTCAGTCCTTCCAATGCACATTGCATTTAAAAGGGATACTCCATGCACCTGTACACATTTGCACCTAGGTCTTTGAGCTCTTCCTCTCTCGAGGAAATTAACTATTCAAGGTCTACCATGGTTACCTGGCACGGTTTTTCTACTCCTGCATTCATGAATCCTCAGAAGAGCTTATATGCCTGCCTGCACCATGCTAGTGTCTATAAGCCTGACACTTCTTCCCCCTAAAGCACAAACAGAATCCATTAAGGGAGCTTTGGAAGGTTTCAAAGAAGGGGCTATGACACCTGGAGGACCGCAGAGCATCTGCTCCCTTTGCCACTAGACCACTTCAGGTGCAGGTCTGGCAGGCCCTGCTTCAGTATGGACCTTGGGGCCACCTCTCCAGTGGGTACAGGTAGTAAGTTTTGCTGGTATCCACATGATTCCATCTCAGCTGCTATGTAGAAGGCAAGGCCCAGAGGGCACCACTGTCTCCTGCTAGATTGCAAAAGGGTGGGGGCTCACAGTCCCTCATTGGGGGAATGCCCAGGGAAGCCATGGGCTGGGGCCACCCAAAGCTGTAGGGGCGGTGTGCCTGAAGCTCTGTGGAGCAGCCCCAGCCAGGCAAAGCCCAGCGTGTCCAGAGAGGGGACCACAGCACCACTACTGGGGGACTGAGCTTGAGGTCAAAGAGGTTCCAACCTGAGCCGTAAGGTTTAATGTGGTCTGCCCTGTTGGGCTTTGCACTTACCTGAGTCCTGTGACTCTATCCTCCTTCCTGTTTCTCCCTTGCAGATTGGGAACATTTGCCCTATACCTGTCCCACCCTATACTCTGGAAGCACACAACTTGTTTGACTTCACAGGTTCACAGCTGGGAACGATTTGCCTCAGAATGAATCTTATCTTGACTCTCACTCATGTCTTATTCAGATCCTATTTTGAGGAGACATTGGTCTTTGGATGCTGTAATGAGTTGAAATTTTAGGGGCAAGGGGACGGGATGAACGTAGTTTGTGTATGAGAAGGACATGAATTTGTGGGGAGGGAAGTGTTGGAATGCTATAGTCTGAATGTTTGCCCCCACCAAAAAAAAACACACATTGAAACTTAATGCTCAGTGTGATAGAATTTGGAGGTGGGGATTTTGAGAGGTGAATAGGTCATCAGGTGGAGCAAAGTTAATCCTGCCACCGACCTGGGCTCTCCACTGAGAAGCCAGGTGCTCCTTTGGTCTCAGATTCTTTGTCAACACACAGGGACCCACACACCCCCATTTATCTTACCACACAGCTTTCTTGAGGACCAAATGGGATAACAAGCGAACACTGCTGTGATGACAATAAGAGGCCAAAACAGCATTTTATTGCCAAGAACAGAGCACTCCTTCCACTTAACCACAGTTGACACCAACTTATCTACCACATAAGGTCCATGTGCATCGCACATGGTCTCGATGCTTCTGTGTACCTGGGGCAGGAAGGAGTACAGCGATTCTTGGTATTTAATCTCTCTTTCTAGACTAAATACCAGGAATCACTGTGTCCCAAATTAGTGGAAGTTTTAACTAGTGGCAGTTAGGAAATAAATTAAATGTCTATATAATTTGCCAAGTACAGCGCTGAATATAATTAAATTGGAATTAAAGTTCATAATCCTTATTTTATAGGGTGGTTAGGAACTAGAATTATAAATTAAAGCCCAGATTTTGCTCACTAGGAAAACACTACTTCTTAAAATAAGAATAAGAATAATTCTAATAATAAATACGCACTGAGCACCTGTTATAGACCAGGTCTCAGGCCAGATGCTCTAGATTAAACCAAGACCTTTTACCATATAAGAGATTGTGTCAATACACTGATATTGGTTGCCAGCACGTTGATATATTGTTTCTAAGGTAGCCAATGTCATGATAGTTGTTGGTCAAGGTCTTCTTTGCCAGCAGTATAACTCAGTGGTAGAGCATGTGTTTAGCATGTGTGAAGCCTGGGTTTGATCCCCGGCCAACATATATGAATATATAGACACACAGAATTATACTTAATATCACATCAAAAAATTACATTGGATGTTAAATATGTGAATAAAGTCATTCTTTGGGGAAAGCTATGTACACTTACCATATTTCCTGCTTTCTTCACATAAAAGAGAGTCCAGATGAGGTTGTGAGGGTCCTTTTGTTGGGCCCACTGACAACTCCACCAGACTCTTCCTTTGTACCTGGGCACCTGGCCCTTTCTTCCCCACACATTCTCTTCAGGAGATGCCCCATATGTCTACTTAGTACTATCTCAGACACAACTTGTGTCTCCCCTATCCCACAACTAGGGCAACAGAACTTAAACTTTGACATCTTTGAATGATGTCGATGGGTTGTGTCAATTAACACTGACACTGTGCTTGTGACACCTGTACTTTGTGTAGCCTTCTCGGCTTGGCACTCCCCCATGAGCTCATTTCTTCAAGTTAGATATTTGCTATGACTATGGAATGTTCTAGAAAAAGCAAACTCTGGGCCAGGCAGGGAAAACCAGGTCTTTGAGAGGAAGACAGTGGTGACTTGGGGAGCCTTGGAGACCTGCTGATGCCCTCCAGATATCCTGTGATGGTGACTGCCCTCTTAAAACATGATCCCATGGAGAAGCAGTATAGATGAAATGGAGTAACAAGAACTCTGCCCACAATAGATGTAACCAGCTGTGCTGAAATACTCTGACTAGCACATGGGAGTGGTTCACACTGACTGTGGGACTGGCTTTTCCCATGGGCCACTGAGGTGGCCACCTGTGGAAGTTCCCTAGAATAAGCCCTGCCCACTCCACAGCAGTTACCACCTGGGCCCCACCCCACCATACAAGCAGACCTGGAAACATAGGCAAAGAGTTGGAAACACTTGTTCAAGGGCCTCGGCGAGCGTGTGGCAGGCCAGAGGATGGCGCCCACATCTCCTAGCTCCTTGATGATGTTCTCAGCCTTCCATCTGGCTATGGCTGGTTGCTAGGCAGATTGGGATAAGATTCGATAGAGGGGAATTCATCTTCATTGCCACCCCAAGGTTCCAGTTAAGATGGCCCTAGAATAATTGTATTGTACGTTGGTTTCTTCAAAAAATTTTACGTAATAGTGTTTTGATAATGGCAGAGTAATAGTAACCTGAGCCTTTTTTAATGAAGACAATAATCTTTAAGGTAAAAATCATTTATAAGCTAAGGGAAAAGTGATTTTCTTGTGTGTGTGAAAAAAACTACAAGATAAATGACATGAAATTTTATATGACAAGGCAGAGAACAAACAAATATTGTGAAGGCCCATATCAGGGATGGGAAGAGAAATATATTTAGAACTTTAAATAAATATAGAAATGACTGAATTATTATGCAGCCTATGGTATAACTATTTTGGATGATAGGATAAATGTTAATATTATTGAAACACCAGATAGACATAGTTTATTTGGTTGACAAAGCTTACAGCTCTCACCCACACAATGAAAATAATTTAGACCGATCAAGAATTTCCTAAGCTTTTAGCAAAGCTATGGAGGTGGATACGGAGATGCTGCCTTAAATGCCAGCAGAGCCCAGCACACAGTTGCTAGGGATACCATATGCTGATCGCACAGATGTGACCTTGCTGAGTGTACAGGTTGAATTTTGTCCTTTGCAAAATTCATATGTTGAAGTTCTAATACCCCTGTGCTTCAGAAGGTGACCTTATTTGGTCCTTACAGATGTAATTAGTTCAGATGAAACCCTTAGGATGGGTCCTAATCCAGTAAGACTGGCATCCTTATAAAAGAAGGAAGTCTGGACACAGGCAGGCACACATGGAGAGATGATGTGAAGGGATACAGAGAGAAGACCGCCATTCACGAGCCCAGGAGAGAGGCAGGAGCAGATTCTCCCTCAGCCTCAGTAGGATTCTACCTGCCCACACCTTGATCGCAGACTCCCAGCCTCCAGCACCATGACAGGATACATTTCTGTTGTCCAAGCCCCTGGTCCACAGCACTCTGTTAATGCCATTCCTGCTGATTAAGACACTGGGCATTGCCCTTGGCCCCAGAAAGCCATTTCACCCAAGGTTAGTGCCCCCCAGGATGGAAGGCAGTAATGACTGGCCGTTCTGAGAAGGTCAAGGCCCCTCCTGTACATGAGAGCTCTGTCAACTGGAATACCCACCCCCTCAGCTCCACAGCACCCACCTTGCCCACCAGCATCTCCTGTTACCCAGCCCCACCGCCCTCACCTCCCCAGGGGCTCTGATACCAGTAGACAGTAGTGGGCAGACTACACTGCTCAGTCAGCTCCCTGGCAAACTCGGCACAACTGCCACACAGAACCTAGCTAATCATGGACACAGGTCTTCATCAGGGGTTGGTTCTATTAGATTTATGTAGACACAACTTCCCTGGAGAAAAACTGCAGAATAATGAGTCCACAGCTCTGGAGGGTGTCCCAAGCTGCCCGGACATCCTCCCATGCCTGAATCCTGAAGGCTTGGCCTGTGACTGGTGGCCTAAGGACAGCCATGAATCAGCAGCTAAAGGAGCGGGGAGGGGGCTGAAGGGCTAATATTTCTGGCAGCTAATAAGGAGGGAGGTGCCTGGCTGCGCCAAGATGGATGGTTTCCCATTAGCAGGTTCTGTGAGGAAGGGATGTTTTCCCAACTTGAACCTCAGCCAGGATTCAGATGAGGCAGAGCCTGGCCTATGCCTGGGGGGGCACTGGAGGGTTCTTGGAGCCCCCAGGATATGCTCCTGTCACCTGGCCTCACCAACACTCAGCCAAGGGACCCTTATAGCCCTCCGTTTGCCCTCCCCTGGCTCAGCACCCACAGCCTACAGAGTGTTGTTATTGTTTTTTGTACCACATGTGAGGAGCAGGCTGGGCTCTTAGGGAAGGGCATGCACTGGCCAGAAGGATGCAAGAGAAGCCGGCCAGGGGCCGTCAGCCTGGACCCAAGCCCAGGGGCCAGCCTCTGCATACCCTTTCTTCCACATTGGACCTCCCTGAACCATGCTCTTGTCCCTATGTTGACTCTAAGGCCAACATGGAAGGAATATGTACAGAGAGGTGTAAAGCTGGCCAGCAAGCTGACCGTAACCACCATGGTGATGGCTTTCTTGCAGAGGTAACCTTTGAAATGGCCCCACCATTAAGCAGTATGTATCAAAACTAGTGCTTACTTTTTTCCTACAATAAGCATGAATCGATTATATAATCAGAAAAGCAAAATAAAAGTACTTTTAGATGCAGGAAAGGAAAATATTTAAGGAGCTCCAGGTCACACTGACCACTGCCTCACCATCCTGGGGAGGGCAATATGCAGACTGGAGAGGGCCAGGATGAGGGCATTGCCCCAGAAGGAGCGGGGCTGGCACTGCAGAAAGTGCTGCCAGGAAGGAGGGGCACCCAGGCTCAGGCTCAGGTAGGAGCAGGGCACCATAGTTCCACTCATTAACCTCTCAGGCACTGTGTCCTGCTCTCCTCTGGAGATACAAGTGGCAGATGTTCTGAGCATCCTTCAGGATGGAGGGAGAGGAAGACATGGCTGGGTGGACCAGGGCCACCCAGGAAGGAGCTTCCTGATTTAGAAGGATCTGAACATCCAACAGTAGTAAGGAGCCTCTCGGGGCCTGGGTAAGATCAGTAGCCACTCCAGGAAGGCTCAAAAGCCCAGCAAGCCTCCACTCTACCTGTCTCAACATACCCACCCAGCCATCATCCCACCTCTGGAGCCCACAGGTGCAGGCTTCAGTGACCTGTCTGCCCACGTGAGCTTCCAGCCCTGGCTCTGACCCTGGATACCTGGCTTTGCAAGCCAAGCTGGCACTCCCTGCCTTTGTCGGCTCTTCTGGCCTTTGCTCCCACTCGTTCCCCATCACATCCAGCTACCTGCCTCTGCCAGAAGCTCTGGGAATGGCGGAGGCTGGTTTTCTCAAGCCTCAGTCTGGCTAGGTGGATGGCAGAAGAGAGGACGGTGGTAAGGCATTGAGGATGCCCCCCATGCTGTTTTGCTTCCCCTGAGAATTTGCTGATCAATGGTGGGAGAGAGTCTCTGAAGTCCAGTGAGCCTGGCTTGCTGGCCAGGTGCAGGGAGGCAGCAGGTGCCCCCCATGTCTTCCACTCTGGCTGTGGCTGTCCCAGCCTGGGCTGTGAGACACCTGCAAGCCACTCCTGGTAGCAAAGGATGAAATGACACTGAGGAAAGAGCAAGTCAGCTCTGACACCAAGGAGACAGATGATAAATTGAAATGATGAATTTCTGACGCCAGCGCAAAATCAGGTAGGAGGGATCATTTATCAAATTTCCAGCACAGCGTGCAATGGAAAGATCTTTGAGGCTTTCGGTTGGTTGATAGGGAAATTGAAACCTTTACCAAGGGCTTAGATAGAAATCCAATGTGAGATTTTAATTTAGTAACCCATGCTTGGGAAGTGATTGAGCTGACTTATTTTATCCAAGTGGTGTTCCTTTACATTTGTGGTGCCACAAAAACTATTTATCACATTTCCCAGTACATGCTGACATGTGGTTTAGTACAGCACAACCTGGATCCCTAAGAAGCTGAATTCCCTGGAAGCTTAAAAAGTGAGGCCTGCCTCCACAGTGTCTCCATTTGCACTACACACAGAATCAGGGAGAAACCTTTGAAACTGCACATGTCCTTGCTCATGCCAGGTTAGCCTTCCCACCCCACCACCCAGTACCTGTCAACGGGCCCTAGCAATTCTGTACCTGAGCTGCTGGACTTCGTGTTTGGGGAAGAGATGATGCACTATGGTGGGGTTTTCCTCCCCTGAGTAGCCACGCCAACTGTCTCAGCTGTTCTCCCCACTGGCTGGATGACATGGAGCCATCATGCCCACCATGTCTGTTGGTATCTCCTCCCTAGGTTGGAACTCTTGGTCTTCTGTTCACATCTAATTTGCATTTGAGAACACAAAGATATGTCTCTCCCTTATGCCTAAATGTCAGTCTCAGATAAAAGCAAGCATATTACAAAACTGAAATATTAAACACCAAATGGCCTCATTATACACTGGGGTAAACTAAGGCCTGGTGAGATTGTACCACGCATACACTCAAAGTTACTGGAAGCTCATGGGCTAGAACTCAGGTCTCTGGGCTTTCAATCCCGTGCTTCTTCCACAACTGGCCCATGTCCCCACTTCTAAAAGCCTCACAACCTCACGCAGCACGGCTTTCCCTCTATGTATGATGGTGCTTGGCATTTAACAAAGTCCACAACTGAGGCAGTAACTGTCCTTACAAACCCCAAACTTTCTACATACAATAGCTGTGCAGAATTTAAAAGTATGTTATCTCTATTTTTGCAAGTCATTTCAGTGAGTGAGATGTTTGGAAAACATCTAGTCCCATAAAAGGCTGTCCCCCATTGCTGCCTCCCACTATGTCTGGGGTGGGGGACTGAGGGTATCACAGGTATGTTTGTAGGAAGCATTTGCAGGACAGTGTTGTCCCACCCTGCCCTACCCATCCACCACACATGGTCCTCTGCTGCAAGGCCTCCGTGGCCCCAAGACTGTACCTAGGAACCTCCCTGCGGCTTCCAGGGCTATTCTGGACAACCTCTGAGCTTCTGCTTCTTCCTACCTCAGCTGGGCCCAGGTCTGACCCGTGAGCAGCTCCCTGGCCACGTTTGATGGCACCAGACCCTCTGGAGCAAGGGAGAATCATCACCAAGCTTCCTTCACCACAAGAGAAGTTCCTTGCTTCCTCCCTCTCCATGGGACCACACTGCACTCTAAGGCAGCCTGGCCAAGGACCACGAGCCAGGTCTTTGACCACACAATTCACATTCTCACCGTTCTGGAGACTCTGAGACTGGGGTATGGGCAGGCTGGTTCCTGTGAGGTCTCTGAGGCAGATCTGACCAGGCCTCTCTACTAGCTTCTGAAGGATCCTGGGAATCTCTGTCATTCCTTGGCTTGTAGATGCATCCTTCTGGCCCCTGACTTCATCTTTCCATGAGCAGGGGCGTAGTTCATTAAAGTATTTCCCTAGAAATGACGACAGAAGGAACAAGTAGGGAAATCCCAACATACATGCAAAGAAAGAATATTTGGAGTATTTTCCTTCCTTAGGGGCCTTAGGATCTTGACTTTGATCACCATAGGTATAAACAGGCATTTTTGCTGCCCCGATGTGGTCAATGGCAGGGGTCCCGGATGGTGTTCTGCCTGCGTGTGTGTCTGTCTCTGTGCATACATTTCCCTTTTTTAAAATGGTACCAGTCATACGGATCAGGGCCTACCTGAGCAACTTCATTTTTATCGTTTTTGGAGGGGGACACAATTCAATCCATGACTACAGGGATCAGGATGGGTCTTGCAAAGTTCTCTGGGCAAAATGCAAGGAGACCCCACCCTCATGATGACACAGCACAGGGTTGGCCACGAGATGAAGCTGCCTGCTTTCGGTGTGTGCCCCGAGTGCCTCACTCACCTAGATAACAGGAGGAGACTGAGCCATCGTCCCAACAAAAGACTTCAGACCTTTCATAATCTACATGGCAAAGAGAAGAAAGATAACTAAAGATGAAGTCCATCTGAGACTTTTCCTAGAGACGACCATCACGGGAACAAACACAAAAATCCCAACATACATGTAAAGCAAGATTATCTGGAGCATTCTCCTTAGGGTTCTTAGGATCTTGACTTTGGCCACCCTGGGCATAAACAGGCATCTTTGCGGCCCTGATGTGGTCAACGCCTAGAACTCTATCTTCCAGTTACTTCTCATGTGGGCTTATTCCGCCACTTCTGTGTACCTCTGCTTTCTCATCCGTAAAATCTGGATGTAACAATTCCCACCTCATTGGCTCATGGTGAAGTTCAAATGAGGTGATACTTATAAGTGACTGGGAACTGCATCAGGCACGTAGGCAGGCTCAGAGACTATTAGCTATGGCTATCGCTATTGAAAAATTAACTTGGGGGCTGTAAGGTTGAGATGGCTCCAGTGTCTTGGTTCTCACAGAAGCAAACCAAACCCCAGCTCAGAGCACATGGTAGCCTAGGAAAACAAAATTAAATAAATGATCAGAAACTGCCAACTGACCTCTAACTAAAGACTTTGCAATGTGATATTGACAATCATACCTCTAATTGGGACTTTCCACCTTAACCAATCAAATATTTTCTTCATCTTGCCTTCTCTAACACTTTACACAATCTTCCCCTCTTGGCCCTGCACTGGATCCCCGACCTCTTGTGATCATGAACTTCTAAATGCTCAAATAAATATTAAAAGTTTCATGTGCCTAAGTTTGTCTTTTAATGCTGTTCTTTAGACCTCAAACAGTTTAAAATGAGATTTTTTTTGCTTCATAATATCGAATATTCTGCAGCCCACATCCAAATCCTTTTGAAAAGAGAATCAGAGAATGATGCAGAAAATCTGAGTGGCAGGGTAGAAGAACTCTGAGAAGGCCTATGCCAGGGAAGTTGCTCTGGGAGGGCCAGCTCTTGGCTCTGGCTCTCAGGACTTCCCCATATCTTTGATATTGTGCAGGCTGACCCTGTTCATTTGAAGAGTTAGCTTGGAAAGCATGGCTCTACTTGCCATCATGGACAGGGGAATCGGTGTCTTTTCTAACCCATGCAAATCCTCCTCTTTCCTCTACAGATTTACCTGGGTTGTTTTTCCATCATGCAGATCCATGAATGCAGAACTTCCCAGGAGAATGCCATGAGGCTTTATTACTTTGTTCTGAGGTTTGCATCCATTTTCTTTCATGGAGCTTCAAGAAACCTTTGGGGCACTGTTTTTCTTTTCATCTCTTTCAATTCAATTCACTCCAGTCCAATTCAATCTGGATATAGAGATAGAGTTATAACTCTTGATTCCATTTTCAGTTTTACCATTCTCATGGGGAAAACTGATGAGCTCTTTGTTCAAAGCATTTTGAAGAAAGCGGCTTTTTAATCTACCTGAGTCTGTATCTACCTCGCTGCCAACCAGATGCTCCACAGTATTTATGGAGAAGGGCCTTTGTGGAACATGCTTAGGAATGTAAATTATATTGCAGAGGAAAGAACTAGATCCAGAAAAAGAAATATAAGTAGCAAAAGGTTGGGTAATTGCCTCTTTGAGACAGGCTGGAGAAAACGGGTTGGCAAGCAGCGGGCTTGGCCTGGGAGGAGCCTAAAAAACCAAGCAAGAGGTAAAGGGAAGTTCAGAAGCCACAATCACACTCATGCAGAGCACACTGAGAAGGCAGCAGCCGGGGATGTTCCCGACCAGGGGAACAGATCCATGTGCCGCTGTAACCTCCAGAATAAAAACAGAGGGGGGCATCCAGAGTGAACTGAGCTCATGCTTTATATATTCCTCTGCTTGGGCTTCCAAAACAAAGTACTGTAGACTCAGTGGCTCAAACAACAGAAGTTTATTTTCTCACAGTTCTGTGAGCAAATAGAACTGCGGAGGCTGGAAGTCCGGGATTAGGCTGTCGATGTGGTGGGTTTCTGGTGAGGGCCTCTTCCTGGCTTGTGGGTTGCCTCTGCGCTGTGGGCTCACCTGTGTTCTTTAATTTGTGCCAGCTCAGAGAGGGAGAGAGAGGGACATCTTTCTTTCTTTTATAAAGCCACCAATCCTGTCTTATGAGAGCCCTATTCTTATTTTTATGACCCTTAATTATCTGCCAAAGGCTCTGTCTTCAAATACAATCACATCGAGGGTTAGAGCCTGTGTTAGCTTTCCATTACTGGGACAAAATATCTGAGAAAATCAACTTAAAGGAGGAATGGTTTATTTGGCTTCACAGTTTGTTCCATTGTTATGGGGCCTGTGAGGAAGCAAAATATCATGGTGAGGAGGATAGTATATGGAACACAGCTGCTCACTTTATGGTGTTCAGGAAGCAGAGAGAGACCAAGAGAGAAAGGAAGGAAGGGGTCTGTTTCAGTCAGCATTCTCACCACTGTGACCCAAAATACCTGATGACCACAACTTACCGTAAGATTTATTTGCTCACAGTTGTGGAGATTTCAGGGGTTCCGTCCATGTTAGTCTGTGGAGCTCAGGGCATGGCGGTGGGAGGCAGAGAAAGAGAGAGTGCAAGGGCTCTGCTCTCACATCACAGAGGCTGGAAGCAGAGAGAGCTCATGAGAAGGGGGCCCATGGACATATGCACAGTCCCCAAGGCCACAACCCCAGTGGCCCACCCTCTCCAGTCACAATCTACCTGTCCAGGTTACCACCTGGATTCATCTGCTGATGAGATCAGAACCTTCATGATTCAACTATGTTACTTCTGAACATAAATGTGTGAGCTCTTCAGGGAACATTCTATATCCAAACCACAACAGGATCAGAGACAAAATATACTCTTCATGGGCACACCCCCCACAGTGACCTACTTCCTCCAACTAGGCCCACCTCCAAAAGTTTGCCATACCTCCCCATAGCCCATTAAGCTGCAAATCCATGAATGGGTTAACCCATTGAGGAGGTCAGAGCCCTCATGACCCCATCATCTCCCAAAGGCTCAACCTCTGGACACCGCTGAACCAGGACCAAGTCTTCAACACATGAGATTCGGGGGAACATTGAAAATCCAAACCACAAGAAAATCCCAAAACATGAATTTCAGGGGAACACAGTTAGTCCATGGCATGCTTATTATAAGAGAAGGGGAGGTTAAAGAAGGAAAACTGAGTTTATTTTATATACATAGGAGAGAAATTAATAAGTGCCCAATGATAATCAGTGATCAGATTCCACCGAAATATTTCTGTTCCAATATGTTTACTTGAAAGTAACTTAAGAATATGAATTATATGTAAATATCTTTTCTAAAAACCTTGCAAAACTCCTTTTCCTGGATATTTAAAAGAGAAGATAAACTTTCTGGTGGAGTATACAGGCAGAATTTTGGCTGGGAGTCTGAGCTCTAAACTATATTAAAAATTTTAGAGCATAATTACGAACAGGAAAGCACAGTATCTGCTGCTCGATGGTTTTGGCCCAGTGTGTGGCCTGGGATTTCCATATACTCACTTCTCACACTGCCCAGCTCCACAGGCAGCTAAGAGGAGGGAAGCCCCCATTCGGTCTCCCCAAAGAGATAAGAACCCCCAACGATATGCCTGGAGCCAACACTGAGTTGCCAACACTGGAACCCATCCCAGGACACAGATCAATCCTTCCAGAAAATGCAAAACAAACATATCAAGCCCTTGGTCCCATGGGGAGTTTTTTCCTTGGTAAATAAATTACTTTTGACAAAAACATTAAGCATCTGCAAGGGAATGTGTCTTGTCATCACGTGGCTCTTGCCTGCCGTCCGCTGCTTGCTCCCTGCCCCCAGACTTGACCAAGCACATCTGTGTTGGCCTCACCTCTCTCCTATTTCAGGACACTGCAGGAGCATCCTGGCTTCAGGCACAGCCAGGTCCTGGACAACCTCTGGGCTCTTGCTGCTGGCTGTTGTCTGTGGGAAGGGTTCAGCAGCTTCGCAGTGTTTCTTTGTTTACCTCTGCATCCTGCGCGGAGCTCCCAGCCCAGTCCCAGGGGAGCAAGTCCTTTTCAGCAGCTTTTCTGTGTAAAGAAGAGCACAGAGCGCAGAGCGCTTCTGCCTGACAAAATATTTGACCAGCTTTCCCTACCCTTCCATCAGGCCAACATCGATTCCTAATGATGATGCTTCTCGGTAGGTGTTTATCATTTCTTTCCCTTAACTAGCAAGATTTTAATGAGACCAATCAAATCTAAGTGTACCTTTGCATCAAATTACGATTGTCATATTTAAGACAGTTGTGATTATTGTTTTGTTGGATAAATATTTATGGGCTCCTTTTAATGGTTGGTGCACTTTGTATTAAGGGATGGATTGGTCTTGTCTGAGCCGAATCACATTGTACCATTTGCCCCATGATGTTTTCCCTGTTTATTAAAGACTGATTTCTTTGTGTCCAGAAATTGGCCAGGTAACCCAAGCAATATATTCATTCCGTTTATAAAGGACCCCTCTGACATCTCATTTTTCCTGTGCACTAAGAGAAGGAGCTCACTTTCTACACTCCAGCCCTGCTCTTGCTGTTCCATTTATTAGTTTTTGGGTTTGGTGTTGTCATCTAAAACTATCTTGCCATGGGTTCTAACAGTGTACTTTGGAAATTGTGCAGCTGGAAAAGTTCTCCTCCAAGAAGAAAGACCACAAAAGTCTCATTCATTCCAAAATTTCACCCAGGAAATCTTTCATGATGAATAGGTACTCTGAGTCCATCAGAAACTACCGTTCCCCACATCAAAAATGGCACAGCATCCTTCTACTAAATACCACTATCCTCGGGAGAGAGGGGTGGAGATTAAGTATAGGAATCATCACTTTTTAATAATTCCAAGTCACTAACGAAAAACTAGTTGAGCCGGGCGTGGTAGCGCACAATTGTAATCCCAGTACTTGGGAGGCTGAGACTGGAGGATCCGGGTTCGCGGCCAGCCTCAGCTACTTAGTGAGACCTTCCACAACTTAATGAGACCCTGTTTCAAAATAAAGAATAAAAAATAGGGCTGGGGGTGTAGCTCAGAGGTAGAATTTCCCTGGGTTCAATCCCCAGTACCGCAAAAAAAAAAAAACTAGTTGAATAATGACTCCAAATGGAACAGAGTTGTTCACTTATGAAATTATTTTCTGAACTTGCCTTCCCAGAGATTAAATTTTCAAAAAATTTCTAAGTAGTCTTTTCCAACTGAACCATAATTTCTTAGATTAAGGCAACTGATGCTCAGACTAAAAATTAAATATTTCGAGTAAATTATGACTGGTTTCTAGTTTTGAAAAATAAAACAGGAGAAGAAAAATTATGACTGATAACTTCTTGCCTGCACTTCAGTGGAAGCCGGCCCTCATTCATCCTCATTCATTCATTCACTAGGTCTTTCGCTCAAAGTCAAGTCCACTTGTGCACAAATGAATACGTTTTTAAACTAGATGCTTCCGCACATTCATTTTGCATTTAAAGTCTTTTTTTATTAAGTAAACTGAGCAGACTCTAAATTATGTTAAAAGAAATGAAGGGTAATTATTTTAATATCAGTTCTCAGCAACAGAATCTCAGGTTAGCAAGTAGTATTTTCAAGACTGGCTGAATTAGTCAGAGTTCTGCAGAGACACTGAATGATGATGTGGAGGTGGATGTTTGTGCCAGTCAACTTTCCGACGCTGTGACAAAAATACCTGAGAAAATCAATTTAAGTGAGGAAAGATTGATTCTGGCTCATAGTTTCAGAGGTTTTGGTCCATGGTTGGCTGGGTCCGTGCTCTGGGCCTGAGGTGAGGCAGAATGACATGGCAGAAGGGAGTGATGGAGGAGGGATGCTCAGTTCACGGCAACCAGGAAACAGAGAGAGAGAGGAAGGGGTCAGGGAAAGATATAGTCTTCCAGGGCATGCCTCCAGTGACCACTTTCTCCAGCTAAGCTCCACCTCCTACAGCTCCCGCCAATCCCAGTCATCCATTCAAATATGAATCGATCAATGGATTAATCCATTGATAAGGTCAGAGTCCTCATGATTCAATAATTTGCTTAAAGCCCCACCTCTAAATATTGCTGTCTTGGGGACCAAGCCTTCAGCATATGAGCCCTTGGGGGTATTCCAGATTCAAATCATAACAATCTGTATCTGTCTGTATGTCTGTCTATAAGTCTACCTATATCTATACCACAAAATTGAGACGCCCAAAATCTGCAGGGTAGGTCAGCAGGCTGGAGACCCAGAGAAGAGTGACAGTTTGAGTCCAAAAACCATCTACTGGCAGAATTCCCTCTTCTTTTGGGGGAGGTTAGTCTTCTATTAAGGCCTTCCACTGATTGGATGAGGCCCACTCACATAATGGAGGGTCATCTGCTTACCTCAGAGTCCACTAAATTAAATATAAATGTCATATAACATATGCCATAACAGCAACATCTAGACTGGTATTTGATGGAGTATCTGTTGCCCTGGCCTAGCCGTGCTGGCACAGGGAATCAGTCGCCGTGACCTAGTGAATGACTGCTTGCATGCAGCCACTTGTTGTGACAGATCAGGCTGCTTTCTAAGAGATTCTCTGGGATGCTTTTCCATGGCAGTCGCAAGGTGTCATGCTGGGCGTGGCTCCAGCCTCGGCAGCCTCCTCCCAAACCCTGTGCTTGTTCATTTCAGAAACACATGTAACTTAGTGCAGGGTTGACAACTTCTCCTAGAGGGGTCTGACCTCAAATAATGAGTGACTCTGGCAGCCTTAAGAGACCAAGAGACACATCCCATGGGCCTCATGGTAACTGTTTCCAGACACCAGGATAAGGACTGTGTCCCCACAAACTCCCTGCCTAGGCTGAGAGCCTGCTCATGGCCCTGCACTAACCAGGCACCTCCCTAAGACCCTCTATGTGGAACACATGTGTTTCATGCATGCACTCTGTGCAGGGATGGTGGTGTCTGCCTCCTCTTCTACACTCTCTGCCTGTTTCCAGGCCAGCAAGAAGGCAGAGGAATCAATGCATACTGATGAATGGATGAATTTAGGGACTGACAGAAAACATGCAATTTGGAAACAATAGGATTTTTCACTAGCCTTTCTCTGGGTCTTTAAAATAGTTTTCCAGAATCTCATTTACAAACCCAAAATCTCACTCCCCCCAAATGTTAAACAGATATTCAAACTCTGGCTATTTTAATAGAACACACAAGATAGATATCAGAAAGGTACCAGAAATTCACCGTAGAGGACGAGGTGAGGTACAGTGGTTAAATACGCAAGGTTGTGACAGCTACTTGAGTGTGTGGGGAGATCAGCTACAGTGGCCACTCAGCATACCCTCCCACTACTGAAGACCCCTCCTCTACCCAGCCTTGCCCAGCTCTGGGCCCTGAAGGGTTAAAATGTACTTGGGCGGATTATCAAGCCTGCTTTGTCCTCCTGCTTGAGATGGGGTTCAGCCAGGCATGTCCCTCACAAATGTGGGACCAGGAAGACAAGAATATCCAGGCATTTCTTCACTTTCTTTCTGCTGCAGTACCATAGTTCTGCCAGGGGATGCTCCCACCAAGACCACGGCTCCTACCCACTCCATCACTGCCCCTTCTGTGGCTCCAGCCATCATGGAAACGGAGCAGTGACTGGGAGAATCTCCAGTGCTCATTCCTTCCCAAAGGTCTCAACAGCACCTGCTGGTCCTCTTATTCCTGACTCCCCCTCTAGAGTTGGATGGATACAAATCCCTAGCTCAGCCCTTTATCTAAATGAACCCAGATTTTCAAAATAATAATTAAAAGCCTAGATTCCCAAACTTATTTAGCTTACTGCCCCCTTTTCAGAAAAAATACTCAGTTCTCCCTCCCCCAAGAAATCTACTTACTTTAAGCATATAAACAGAAAGATGCAATGACAAATTTGCACTCTTTCAGCACTTTCCAGGGAGTAGTATAGCCCACTTTGGGAACCTGTGATTTAGACCATGCGAGTACTAATGTAAAATACAGGCAACTCCTTGGTGAGCTAAGACATCAGAAAGGTTCTCAGGCCCTGGTGCAAGAAGTAGAAGCCATAAAGGAAAACAACAGAACTGTGTCTAAAAATAATAAAACTTCCATATTCTAAAAAATCCATACATGACAAAGATAGCAGAGAGCGTGAAACAGACACTTACCTACGACTTTTCATCCAACATCCAGTTCCTGAGCCTCCCCACCTGTGATTCCTAGCAGAACGTGGCTTTGTTCGGGGATTCACTTGGCCAGGTGTTTCTGGGGAGATTAATACTTGAGTCTGGGTGTGAATAGGTCTACACTTTGGTGATTCATTCATTGTCCTGGCCAGTGTTTAGCTTTGGCGTGGTCATAGACCTGGCCACTGAGAAATGCCGGGAAGGTAAGACCAACTTCTTCCATCTTCAGCTTTAGGATCCTCTCTCTTCCTTCCTCAAACCAATGGCCGTTCATTCATTAACTCACTCATTCATTGCTACAATCTTTACCTCCCTTGAATAATGTTAACAAAATGCTTCGGCGTCCGCATGCAAGTTGATATTCATGCATGACTGTTGGGAGTCAGGAGTGAGTGGAAACACGTTTCTTCCACCGATGAAGACCCACCCTGAAAGGAAAGCAGCCAGGCTGAATTATCAGTGAAAACCCCAGCATCTCCCTTGACTGAAGTTATCTGGGCCAGAGGCTGCTCAAAATTATTTAACAAGATCAAAAATAAAGAGAGGAGAAAAGCGAGAGCAAAGGGAAGCAAGGATTCTGAGGGCTCCATGGTGTCTGCTTAGTATGATGAGAAGAAAGGAGAGAGGTACTTTCTATTATTCATCAGCATCCCTCTGGCCGCTGAGTCAAAGCCTGGCTTCCTTTAATACAAGAGCAGATGTGTTGGCGGCAAATTTTTTGACCAGCACAAGTGCACGTAGCCCTGGATTGTCCCCTAGGCTCACCGTGGTCAGCCTAGGGATGCCTTCCCGCACTGGTGGGAATACGCAGTTCTGTCTAATGTACAGCATCCCTGGCTGTCACACAATAGAAATGAAGAAAACAAAACAAAAGGTCTGTCCTGCTGATGTCAGGGGCAGGTGGCTTATCATGTACTGGCCCTGGGAGAGGATGACAAGAACCAACAGCCTACTCAATGTCCCCTGGGAGGACACGCGAGATACAGGCTCCGTTTCCTCAGGTCTGAATTTCAATGTCACCATTACAGGTGCCTCATCATGCCCCTCTTTTGCTTCTGAGAATAAGCCCCATGTCCCCTTCCTCATCAACACTGCCCCTTCCTTCTGGTCAGGGGCCCATGGTCACCAAGCACTCTATCCCATCCCCAATTTACCCCAAAGCCTGTTTTCAACCTGGCCAACTTAAATATCTGTCGTGTGATATTCAGTCAAATAGTTAAGAAAACTTTGTACTCAGACAATTTTCAAATGCCCTAAATAATTAAAATATATCTATGCTTCTTAAATTAAATACATATATGTATGTCTGTGTTTTCTTAAACATAATGATCATTACCCATTTACCTTCTTTTTGTCATGAACTTGTCTTGGTATTCCAAATACACATTTTAGGTTATTTCCTTTATCAAACTGTTGATATTCATGCCATTCAGTTAACATCTAAGGTTTTGCTTGTCTCTTTCTGGTAATAGCATCTCCCTTCATTCTTCTTGCTTTCTCCTCCCGCCCTTCCCAAGGCTCAGCTGCAGCTGATTAATCAGAGGCAGGCAGAACACAGCACAATGCTGAAGAGCAGGTGCTCTGCAGCCAGACCCAGTGAGGCTAAGGCCATTATTATTTTCATTAAACAGATGAGAAAATCGGGGCGCAGGGGGTTACATAACTCCCTAAGGTTGTACAGGTTTGGCTGTGGTCTCATGAATCTAGTGCACACTCTATTTCTGCCAGTTTTCAGCTCAGAATGTCCACTCTGACTGTATCTCTCCACACTCAATCGCGGGGTGGGGAAAGGGGAATGTTTTACTTTTCTGTAATGCTGAGCTGGTTTCCTAGGGTTGGTATAATAAATTACCATAAAACTATTGGCTTGCCAGGCGTGGTGACGCACACTTGTAATCTCAGTATTTGGGAGGCGGAGACTGGAGGATCCGGGTTCGCAGCCAGCCTCAGCTACTTAGTGAGGCCCTCCACAACTTCGTGAGACCTGTTTTCAAAATAAAGTATAAAAAATAGGGCCGGGGGTGTAGCTCGGAGGTAGAATGCCCCTGGGTTCAATCCCCAGTACCGCAA